>SHCU01000294.1:115730-143160 GCA_004307685.1 Ceratina australensis | reverse complement strand
AAAATAGTGGCTGTGTAGGGAGTATCATCGTTAATATTAGGTGAAGTAAAAAGTTCTTAACGTTTCTTCGCTTTATTTTACCGATGAAAACGCTCAGGACTTTTACTAATTTATTATACTACTAAAACCTTTTACTAATATAAGTAAAAATTAGAATCATTTAGGAACTACTTGATGTATTTCTTTTTTTGTTAACTCACGATCGCTTTGGAGGATCCGTTGAACATCCGTTCGGCTTCCACTCGGACGTTCCTTTCCCTGTGCGGCCTCAACCCGACCAACTCTCTCAATGTCTCACTTTTTCTGAGACCCGGTAACAAATTCTTGCACCTCTCGCCGATCGCTGCCGACTCGTAAGGGCAAACATTTTTATCCTCGCAATCGAAATTCCTGGAGCCACCTAGAGTCACCACGCCGTTGAACCCTGGTATGATGTAAGTGTTCAGTTCCCCGTAGAAAAATGTTTTCATCCACGGCGCTTTTACCTGATTTAAGAAATTACATGTCAACATATATTTTTATTCATTTATCTATTTCATTTCAATAGAGTATTATTTAATATACAGGGTGTAAACCTACTACATACAAATATTTTAAGGTCACATTCTAAAGGCGAAAATCAAGAATACAAAAATCGCGTTTGAAGCTTCTTTAATCAATTATTAACATTTATTTTCCGCTTGAAACGGGCGACTTGACTGACGCCGCCACATGGTTTTACCATGCGCGCAGCTAATCATATGTATCATTTTTCACCGATAAGAGGATCGAAATTCTTCATCTTATCGGGCAACCTTAGCTATCAATTTTCATCTCTTATAAAGAGTATACGAATATTATATTTACTTTGAGCACTTGGCCCCGCATGGCGACGAGATACTTGTCGTTGCACAAAGAGCGGGCACCAAGCCCGGTGCAGTTCATAATCAAGTCCCAATCAGATGCGAGTTCCTTCAGGGAATCGATTTTCCTTACTTCGAATCTAACTCCAGTTTCTTTCAATCTATCAACAAAATCCTCTTAGAAGACATTTGTTAATATGATATATACAAGGTGTCCCAGGACTACCCATACACCTGGAAATGGGAGGATCCTGGGACGATTTTAAACGTGATTTTAAATGACATACGCATTTTTGTTTGTTTTTTGTGAATACAATGAAAATGACATATCATTTTTGTTGTATTCACAAAGAACAGTACTGCTTTCCCTTCTTTCATTTTTTTCTAATATTTACTATTTAAAAAAGAAAATTCTGGCTAGTAATAGCCTGAACATCCTGCATACTATTTTTATGAATAGAAGATATAAAGTTTTAGGATAGAAGATCGTGTCAACTGTACTTTTGCCGTGCCCACGGTAGATGCAAGTTGCATTCGGTAAGTAGAGTCGTGAAGAAGGATCCATACTTCCAGTCGCCGTCTACTAATCGAAACTCCTCATCTGTGACTCTTCTGTACAGCGGCACCAATTTTTCCATCCAGTGATTCTAATTAAAAACGAAATAGATAAGCAATATACATTTTTGTACATGTCCAACCGTATAATAATTATAATGTAAGTAATACACAGGGTATTCCAGAAAATCACTCCTAGAAATGTCTGGGAGTGATTTTCTGGAACATATTGTTTGTCATAGAAAATTGTTCAGAATGACTTTCCCCATCTGTCATTTCCAGGAATGAAAACCTTTTCGGAGCACCCTGTTTATTCGACGGACCTTGACAGTGTCCGGGGAGGAATTCGCGAACATGTAGCCGGAAATGTTTGTTACACCGGCGGCGGGGGCATCGCTGCTTTTCCGGATGTCATCGTAATACTCGTACGAATCTCGAATCCATTCTCTAACACAATGTACATGTATAATACAATGTATATAATACATTACGTATACATATAATACAATGCGATAACATAGTGCATATAATAATATATCTGCAAAGAACCTGACTTTTTTTATTAACATGGCTCGTGCCAATCCAAGGTTTTGCCTTGTTGTTCAGGTGATTATATGTATATTTCGAATGAAGATTGATATGATTGCTATAACAAAATGTACCATTACATGTAATTACTAATTATCGTCTCTTATTAATGAAGTCTACTGTTATTTATATAGAAGCTTTGCTATAGTTTTCTATAGTAGGAGTTTTATTAGTAACAAGAGGCTTCATCATTAATAGAATATTTTATTAATAATTGTAGGAGGTTTTATTAATGACAGTAGATGTTACTACTTCTTCACTATTTCTATATATTCTTTCATCTTTCATTTCTATATATTCTTTCATTATAATCCTACATTTGTTATATTCATTACTTCATATTTATTATATCTATCATTACATTTTCATCTAATCGTGAAAAACTGTTGAATTGTCACCTTGTTATCTGCTCCGTCGGCCCGGAGTAAGATGAGCCGATCCTGAACAGCCCAGCAGCCACATGACTCACAGTATTATCGAAGTCCGACGCGAAAACAGTCACCTCGGCATTGCGTAATTCACTTTTCAACTGAATTCCAGTAGTCAGACCAATTATTCCACCACCGATCACAGCTACTTTCATCTTTCACAATTTCTACTTGCCAACTTCCTTCTAAAAAGATCCACAGCTGTGAGCTCGACGAGCGTGAGAGATGATAAAAAGTATCTTCGCTATCACTGATCACGATAACGTCGTGTCGAGTCGTATGACGCACGCTGATAATTAAGCTCATGTGTTGTTGTTATGCTTGTTACAGAGATATTATATTTATTGGAGACGATGTTAATGAGTATATCAAGTTCGCTGGAAACAATATTAGAGTGTGTCAAATTTGTTGGTAAAGGATGGTACAAATTGTGTCTGGTTTGTTACGAATGATGTTACATCATGCGTCACACTTGTTAGGAATTATAATACATTTGTTACAAACTGTATCACACTTGTTACAACTTTGTTGTCTTCTGTTTCGAGGGAAGAGAAAATTTTGAGGGATGTTCTTAATGGAAAGAAACAATTGTTTTTGGTAGACGTGAAGTATCGAGATTTATTTACATAACACACAAGTGTTGTGGCAAAGAGACTACGCAAAAGCAGTGGAAATTGCTTTTGGAAAGATACTACATTTAAATTATAGTATTTAAAAAAATATAAATTTGATAAAATGTTTTATTCTCAATGAAATTATTAAATAATTTATTTGATTCCTAATGAAATCTTCTATTATTGATAAAACTGCCTGCTACTAAGAGAATTTTATATTATAATGGCATGAATTTAGTCAGATTATTGAGATATTTTGCCCGCGACGCCGTTATGGTTTCGCCGGATGGCATGGTGTGAAGAAAATAAATCTGCAACAGTTTTTTAATACTAGATAAATACTATAACTTTAATGCATTATCAATACAAAACTGATTACCACGATCATTTGGTCTCGTTCAGTTTACACGAATCATTCAATTCGGCTACAGTCTATATACAAAACTTCTCCTAAATCCGAATAAAATCTCGAACGATTCGAGACAGAAACACGGGGAAAAAGATTGCGTGAACCTATGCTTAAATCGATGATTAATCGTTAAGCTACGAAGGTAAAATATACAATGATAAACTCGCATCTTTTACAATTCATTTCAATTCAACGATCATATACAGGATACTTCAGTTGGCGAAGAGTGTTAGGATGGTATTCAGAGTCGTGACTTATCATTGAGGTCGTCTCGAGGATTTGCTTAAGTTGCTGTTGGTTATTATTTTATTAATCGAAATAAGAACTGACGGCAACTTAAGCGAATAAGTCACGATTCTGAATACTATGGTTAGAGCTGAGAATGGTAAATTAGTAGCAGCATTCTGAACAACAGTTTACGAGTTCCTCGAAATGAAGTCATCGCGTTTCTAACATGGCAAGCCAACGCAACCAGCAGTCCATGTATGTGTCCAGTGTCCAGGTCAAAGGACACTGTACAATCAGTGTGACATTGTTACAAACAAGAGTAAAAAACAACAATTTGTTTTAAATGAATAAACCTTGACTTTCTTACAAGTAGTATACATATATATAGTATACATACTTATGTCCATGTATACATTAGTCAAAGGCCTTAAGGCAATGAATATATTAACGTATTAATAACTCGATAACAAACCCCCATCCTTGCATTTTTAACCCTTTGCGGTCCTATGTCGAGTGTGACTCGACATCGCTTTTCACTCAAGGGTTTAGTTCTAGTATTTTCAAACCCATACTGGTGTATAGTTCGAAGTCGTAGCACAACTAGAAAACCAATTCCTACATTTCTATAAATCTACCTGCTGGAACGAAACGATATCGAGCGCTCAGTCCGCAAAGGGTTAACGAAATCGTTGTTCAGAATGCTGCTTCCAATCTCCCATTCTCAGCTCTCTAACACTTCTCAAATTACCATGTACTCACAGGCACGCACACACGACCAATGAATTACTCGGTAACGCAAGCTTCCATCTTTCCGCATCGAAAAATACAATATAAACATAACAATAATCCCGAATTCGATTTCCTTTCAGTCTATTTACAAAATTATTTATCCATTTATTCCGAAATAAGAATTTCGTCGATCTCGCATTAATTATCCTATATTATATTGTTGAAAAAACCTCTTCTCACGCCTTGGTGCAAGGCTGTATCGTGTAGTTCAGAGGCGGAGGGGGAACCAACAGGGGCAACGGTGTGGGCGGCGGCGGCGCTTGGACCGTGCTCGAAGCCGGGGTCGTTGATTGTACTTCGTTGGTACGGGTGTTCGCGTTGTAAGCCGAGAGGTAGCTCGGCCAGAGATGGGGCGGCGGTGGTGATCCCGGTGGCGGCGGCGGCGGCGAACGGTCGTCCAGCTCGTCGGAGTCGTCCATCATCATCGCCGTCAACGGCGTCACACGCGGTTTCTTCAGTTTTATTATTTTCACCTGGACGCAGAAAAATTGTTTTGTGTAATTAATAGGTAGAATTGATATAGATTGTTGGTTTGATGCAACTTGAGGTAATGGTTCTGAGGTATTTGGATTTCTTATAGGGGAGAATATTAACACTAGATTGCCCGGGGAAGAAGTTTGACTAGTTTCAATTTTTAACAAATTGTGTATATAATGGTAATATATTATGATATAATAATAATGATAATGATAACGATAATATATAATGATATACAGGGTGTAAACCTACTACTTGGCAGTATTTTAGGGACGTATTCTGGAGGTCAAAATAAAACGAAGAGAAAGAATGCAAAAATTGCGTTTGAGGCTTCCTGTAAAGCCTCTCAAGACCCACACGGACTCATCCGTCCCTACCATAAATCAGGATACGCCGGACTAATCGTCCTCAAACACCCTTAAAAATAGGCTGTCGCTAATATGTGTGTTTTACCTAGGGGAACAAAATCCAACAGAAATAATAAATCTTAATTATTGTGTAATAAAATACTCGATGCATGATATAGACTCGATGATTAATACTCGATTTTTGATCCTATCATAATTTTGTAGTTTCAAAATGAGAACAATTTTAATCTACAATTAAATATCTTGGATTTTGTCCCTCTAGGGAAAATTCACACAAGCAGAAGTTGACTACGACTCACTCTCAGACCCTGTAAATGCCACATTTGTTACGAACAAAAAGACAAAGGTTTGTTTTAAATGAACAAACCTTGACTTTCTTCTTCGTCTTCGGCGGTCGAGCCCTCTTCTCCTGCTTCCTACTCTTCCTTGAACTCGATCTCCCTCGGGCATCGCGAACACCACTCCTTGGCGTGACCGATGCGTTAGTAATAGTAGTTGCGGTATTGGTAGCAGGAGGAAGTGGCGGCGGTGGCGAGGGCATGTCCCCCTCGCCACCGCTCGGGCTGGTCCCTTCGCCAGGCTTGATCCCGTCCGCGAATTGCACCGATTTCTTGCTACGTCTGTGTTTCCGTTTGCTCCGCGACCTCGACCTTCTCTTCGTTCTCGCCGATTTATTCTCTACAATTCGCAAAGAGACAAATATATATGTAGTAGATGTAAAACTTTCAAAATCAAATTTATCATCGAAACAACTACAGTCTATCGTATCGTCGAAGGATCTTATAATAAAATGTATAATAACATTAACGGAATTAATTGCATAAATTAAATTAAATAGTATTATTGAAATTAAACAAAATTAAGCGAAGTAAAATAGAATGAAATAAAATTAATATAAACTAAATAATGAAATTACACTAATAAAATAAATAAATCAAATTAATAGTACTAATGATTTTTAAAAACTAATAAAGTCTATAGTCAATAAAATTAATAATCGTAATTGAATTAAATTGGATGATTACTGAAATAAAATTAAATAATGTTTGAAGACTGATGTTTTTTAATTTAAAATAGGTTTAAGAGCAATTGCATAGCCTTGAGGTTGCTCCTGTGTAGGCTACACCTATGCCGTTACGTGCATATTCAAATAAACCGGTATTAATATAGGCCGAGCAATTACTCTTAAACCTATTTTAAATTAAAAAACATCGGTCTGCAAACAAATAATATAACTTAAAAAGGTAAATCGAATTGCTGAAATTTGTAAGTAAAATTGATGGAATTAATATACACTTTAAAAATTAATAAACAACTTTAAATATAAATGAATTTTCAAGTAAACTAATTTTTTAAACCTGCAGAAGTATATATACTTAAAACAAAAAGTATATATACTTAAAAAAGTTCAAGTAGATATATTAATTTTTTAATTTTGCAAAGTTTTCAGTACCCAATTCGTCCTCGTGCAACTCGTTTTCCTCCTCCTTGTCGGTATTATCGCCGCTGTCGTCTCGCTCGGGGCTAGACAACAAGTCGTCGAGATTGCCACCGTTAGGAATCGACGACGTCCTTCTGAAATGCAGAATCAACTTTGTATTTGCTTTAAGGATTTCGATATTATATAAATGGGTCCATACGTGACAGCGGCAGGCAAAGTGTTAATTCGAACGGAGTTTTGAATAAACGAGAAAACGCTTACCTGAAACCAGAAGCAACGAGAATCCCCTTCAACGGAGCAGGCGGCGGTACCTCCGTCCAGTCCTTCGCCTCCTCCCGAGTCTCAGCCTGCAACTTACCAACCCCACTGTCAGCCATCACCGCGATAGCAGCACCGATCTCAACGTCCATATCGTTCTTCGCCTTCGATTCGTTCTTCGCTTTCAACTTCTCCTCCGTCTCTTCTTCATCCTCTTCGTCCTCTTCAGCCGGTTCTTCCTCGTCCTCTTCGTCTTCTTCGACCTCAGGTTCCTCCTCTTCTTCTTCTTCCTCTTCGTCTTCTTCCGCAGGCACCTCTTCCTCCTCTGTAGTAACAGTCGTCGCGCCGGCAGAAGAGTCTTCTTCTTCTTCTTCTTCTTCAACTTCTTCTTCTTCTTCCTCTTCTTCTTCTTCTTCCTTCTCCAGAGTCACGCTAGGAGCCTGTTGCTGCTCCGCCGTCTCTGCGTGCTCTTCGGTTTCTCGCAGAGCTTTCAAGACTGATGGATCTAGGGCTGAAGTCTTCTGGCTCTCCGCTTGACGCAGGTTGCTTTTTTCTAATAGGCGAAGAGCACGACGATTGATTCTCTCGATTCGTCGACGTTCTTTTTCTTTCCTCTTGATCTCGCGTAACCGTCTGCGTTCTTCTTGCTCCTTTCGGCGCATCTCCAGGATCGCTTCGTAGTTGTAGACCGGCTGCACAGGTGCTGGTTCTGTGAAGTATAGAAGGTGTTAGAGATGGGGAGTTCGGGGTGAGTTGGCGATGAGTCTATTGTACGAGAATTGAATTACAGGATTATATGAACTTTCTATGGGATGGTGTTAGCTTTAGGTTACAGTTTATCGATATTTTAAGTTTTTATATACAGAAATGGAAGTATGTTGTAAATACTAAAGCTCTCGAATATCACTTAATAGACAATTGAATTAGTAGATATTTTTAATTACTGAAATTATTAAAGAACTGCTACTGAACTGTTTGAATTGTTAAAAAATTTCAATTACTTTAATTTATTAGAGATTTCATTTGTTAAAACTGTAAAAGAAGTTCAGTTATGGCAATCATTAGAAAAGTTCTTCGGACATTTCAATTATTTGAGATTTTCGATTACTAAAATTGTTAGAAAATTCCAATTACTAGAATTCCTAGAATATTTCAATTACCAGAATTGTTTGAAAGTGTCAATTAATAGATTACTAGAAAATTTCAATACTTGAATTTAGTAGAAAATTTCAATTCTTGAATTTAGTAGAAAATTTCAATTCTTGAATTTAGTAGAAAATTTCAATTCTTGAAATTTAACAAAATTTTAATTTCCATTTTTTTTTCAAAAACAAAATTTCAAGAATTCTTAGACAATTTGAATTTTTCTACAGATGCTAATAATTGAAATTTATTGATTCTAGTAACTGAAATCTTCTAGCATTCTAATAATTGAAATTTAATGATTCTAGTAACTGAAATCTTCTAGCATTCTAATAATTGAAATGTTTCTAACAATTGTAGGAATTGAAACTTTCCAGCAAGTCTAGTAATTGAGAATTTGTAATAATTCTAGTAATTGAAATTTAGCAACAATACTAATAATAATGGAAACTCTACAACAATTCAAGCAATTTAAATAATTGTCTAACAATCTTAATAATTGGAACCTTCTAACTCTAATAATTGAAACAATTTCTTGATAATTCTGACACAGTATGAGTTCCTATATAAAATAGCATACTTACTAGGCACGGCGGCCTCCGGCCTGGGGTAAGTCGTTTGTCCGGCAGCGAGGACTCCAGGCGGGCCGGGTACAGGGACAGGAACAGGAACCGAGAGAGGCATCGGGGATAGGGTGGCACCGGCCGTGGACGACAACGCGGCCGGCACCGCTGGCACGGGCATGGGTACGGGCACTGGAACAGGCACGGACATAGGGACAGATGAGACGACCGGTGATGGTTGCTGGACCGTCGCGGGGTAGATCAATCCTCCGGCGGCGGCCTGCTCGGCTGCCGGCTGCCCGCTCCAGTCGAGCGACGTCGTGGGCACTACTTGGAGAACATTACCTACGCGGACTACTTGGTTCGATCCACGGGCGATCGGCGCGGCTGCTGCTGGACCCTGGCTCGGTTCCCGACGCGTCGACGACGGCCCGTTGAAATCAGCGGGTACCACTTGTAGCACGTTTCCAACCTATGGAATAAAATGGTAGATTGAGTCAGTTGGATGATGGTGTATTGCGTTTTAATGTTTGTGAATAATAGAAGAATTTACGAGAATCGAAAAAATGGACTGAAGAGACTGGAAGAGATTACTAGAAATTTAAGATGTCTGAAAGTATCAGATAATAGAGCTACAAGATAATTGCACTTAGAAGAATTGTGCAAAATTTCAATTACTAGAATTATTACATTTCAGTTATTTACCATCATTATGGAATTTCAAGTACTAAACTTACTAAGGGATTCCAATTACCAGAATTATTTACAAATTTTCAATTAGCACCAAAAGGGAATTTCAATTATTAGAATTGCTAGAATATTTCAATTACTAGAACTATTACATTTTAATTATTAGCCTCATTAGAAAATATCAATTATCAGAATTGTTGTACAGTTTCAATTAATAGACTATGTGAAAGTGTTCACTTATCAGAATATGTATAAGATTTAAATTACTAATATTATTAGAATCTTCATAGCCAATTAGAAAAATTATTAAAAGACATCAAAAACTTAATCAACCCCAACGTTATCCTTTCATTCGAATCATCAAAATGACTAAAAATACCATTAAATCCTCGCTCCTTCGCGTACCTGTAAAACAGTGGGTTGCTGACGGTACAGGTGTTGCTGGTTGGGCGAGGGGTAGCACACGGGCGAGTTGAAGTTGTCATACTCGCCCTGGACGCCGTTCTGCTTCTTAATCCCCAACTCGAGCTCGAGCCTAAAAAACGAAAAACATTTTATAATCGTACGCATACATCTAATCGGTTTGAATAAAATCTTGGAGCGAGGGATGATCGGTGTACATCGGTAGAGTAGGTAGTGGAAAGGAAGGGCAGGTGTTTCAGCTCGTATGTATTGTTTGCCTTTACCTATCGTCGAGCGACAAACGTTTCGGGGAGCCCGCGTTGTCGTCAATGCAAGGCGGATAAGTCAAATTATTCTCAGTGTAATAGTACTCGCTCGCGACCTCGTTACCACCACCACCACCAGCAGCAGCAGCAGCAACAGCAGCAGCAGCGACAGGATACTGAAAACCTGCCTCCATCTGCATGTCCGAGTTTCTGGGCAGTACGGACTGCACGATAGTTTCGATTCGCCTGCCACGCTCGGGGCAGCTATCTAGTCTCATACTATCGTGGTGTTCGTCCTTCCTTTCCCTCGAGCTCTCGCTGATTCTACCTCGCCCCACCGAGGGTGATCTGAATCGACAGCAAGACAGCTCCCTTACTCACTATCCGATTAGACCTTACTCGCTAGCCGAACAGAACTTAACGTATCTACTGGACTATGTCAAAATTGTTGTGACGACAATAACTGTGACACGGTGTGTAACAAACCTGACGCACTTTGCAACGAATGTAACAGAGTATAATACAAATTTGACACGGTCTGTGACAAAATGTGTTGACATACTCTGTGACAAAGTCTATTGCAAGCCTGACACAGTCTGTGACAAGTGTGACAAAGTATGTTACAAATTGCAACACAGTGTGCAACAAATGTGACGAAGTGTCTTTCAAATTTGACATAGTCCATAACGAATGTAATACAGTCTACTACAGAGTTAACGTTGTTCATAACGAATGTGACACAGTTTGTTCCAAACCTGACACACTTTGGAACAAATATAACAAAGCATGATACTTTGACATAGTCTGTGACAAAGTGTATTACAAGTCTGACTCAGTCTACGACAAGTGTGACAAAGTATGTTACAAATTTGACATAGTCCATAAAAAATGTAATACAGTCTACTACAAAGTTGACATTGTTCATAACGAATGTGACACAGTTTATTCCAAACCTGACACAGTTTGCAATAAATGTAAAAAAGTCTGTTACAAGCCTGACTCAGTCTACAACAAGTGTGACACTGTCTATTACAAATATGACACACTGTTACAAAGGCGAGACAGTCTGTTATAAACCTGACACAGTCTGTAACAAATATGACAATGTATGATACAAATTTGACAGTCTGTAAGAAATATGAAAGAGTCTACTACAAATGTAACACAGTCTATTACAAGTCTGACACACAAATATGATACAAAAGTGGTACAGTTAGTTATAAGCCTACCAATTTATGAAAGTACAAATTTGACATAGCCTGTAACAAATGCGACACAGCCTGTTGCTGCAAGTTTGACACAGTCTGCAATGAATGCGACATAGTCAGTTGCTGCGAGTCTGACGCAGTTTGCAATAAATATCACAAAATATGTTACAAATCTGGCATAGACTGCAACAAATGTGACACAGATTCCCCTTAATGCGACACAGTTTGCGATGAAGACTATTGAATTAAGACCGAATTGAAAGGACAAGTTCAATTACTGCAATCATTAGAAAACTTCATTAAGTAGAATTCTTAGAACGTGTCAATTATTAGAGTTTTTCAATTATCAGAATTGTTAGGAGGAATATTTCAATTAGTAGACATTTTTTATTACTAGAATTGTTTGGTAGTTCCAATTCTTGGAATTTAGAAAATTTCAGCTCCTGGAATTTTAAAAGATTTCAATTCTTAGAGTTATTAGGTAATTTTAATTTTTAGAGTTAATCGACGACTTAAATTCGTAGAATTATTAAAAGATTTCAATTACTGGATAGTAAACAATTCTTAGAAGATTTCAAGGAACTTCCCATTTCCGAGTGCCGACCGCTGTACTCCCGCTAACCGGAGTTTTGTAGCGCACCGTAACATCACTGCACGCTCCGTGAGAATGATCGTCAGCGGGAGTACCGCAGCGGAGAACCCAAACTGCTTGCACGTTTTAAAAGGAAAAATTGTTCTCCAAAGGCGCTTCATTTGAAATTAAGTCATGTATGCACAAAAATAAAATAAAATTTCTTTATATCTACTGATTGTCTCTAATGATATTCACCTGGAAGATCGTGAGGAACGCGAGTGCTCAGACCGAGTGATTCTCGATCCGGAGGCGGATCTGGTCCGAGACCCAGACCTGGACCTGGACCTGGACCTCATCGATCGGGACCGCGACGTGGATCTCGATCTCGATCTCGACCTGGACCTGGATCTAGACCAAGACTTCGACGGTGACCTGGATCCACGCCGGAAATGTGACGATGACGACGACGACATCAACGAGGACGACGCGGACCTCCTCGATCTCGTTGGAGAACGTCGTGACGGTTTGTCGCCCCTCCGTGGGTGCCTGTCCATCTCGAACTCTCGCTCTTTATCCCAGTGCCTGTCACGCCTCGTGCCGGATTTATTTCTCCTTGAATTGAAAATGTTTATTAGTTTGGGACAAATACAAGCGTTTTGAAAAATTATTAAGTATATAAATATTGTATATGTTATGTGTTTTTAATATTGTATATGTTATGTACTATATAAATTTAGTATTTGAGTAGTTTACTTTGAAAGTGGCCTGTATGTAGAAAATTGATTCATAAAGTACTGAATTAATTACTTGTACAAAATTGATTAATAAAATGAGTCGTTTATTTTAAAAGTGGCCTAAGTCAATTTATATGCAAGTTCAGATATTTAAGAGTTTGCGTTTGAATGTAATTAACATTGTAATTTATGTATAGTAATGTATTATAGATATTATATATTATTGCAGATGCTTGATACCTGTGCGGTTTGTATTTCGAATGGAAGGGACCTTCCATCACGTCTCTCTCAATGCTCTCGTCCCTGTAGTATTTCTCATCGTACTCTACGTTCAAATCTTGACTCGGATCTGGATAAGGTTCCCCTATCGACTCCCTGGCCTCTCGAGACAGAAGATTCTCCGATTCGTACGACCATAAGTTTCGGTCATCCTCGCGGAATCGTCTGTCGTCTCCTATGTTCCTTTCCCTCAACACTTCCGCCGAATCGTACGGTCTCTCATCGTACTTCCTTCTATTCCACTCGTCACGACCTTTCCCAGATCCGTGCTTCTTGAAATGATCTGTGGAAATTATTTTAGTGTTAAGACAAAATAACGAATCGATATAATATAATTAATACTGATAAGAATAATAATTTACAGGCATTCAAGACAGAAGACTAGGTGTATCTATAAGTGATCAATTATTTTTCCAGGAGTTTCATATAAAATCATTGATTACTTATAGTGAGTCTTGTTTTAAAACGAAGTAATTTCTTTGGACTTTATATCTTAAGATTGTGGAAGGAGAGATACATTGTAAGATTCTGAGATATCGTTAGCTGACTGTTGACAGAAGCACGCCGGGTCCTAAGACTTTGGACTGGTCTTCAACGATACTTTGTAGATACAAGTGTGACACTGTCTATTACAAATATGACACACTGTTACAAAGGCGAGACAGTCTGTTATAAACCTGACACAGTCTGTAACAAATATGACAATGTATGATACAAATTTGACAGTCTGTAAGAAATATGAAAGAGTCTACTACAAATGTAACACAGTCTATTACAAGTCTGACACACAAATATGATACAAAAGTGGTACAGTTAGTTATAAGCCTACCAATTTATGAAAGTACAAATTTGACATAGCCTGTAACAAATGCGACACAGCCTGTTGCTGCAAGTTTGACACAGTCTGCAATGAATGCGACATAGTCAGTTGCTGCGAGTCTGACGCAGTTTGCAATAAATATCACAAAATATGTTACAAATCTGGCATAGACTGCAACAAATGTGACACAGATTCCCCTTAATGCGACACAGTTTGCGATGAAGACTATTGAATTAAGACCGAATTGAAAGGACAAGTTCAATTACTGCAATCATTAGAAAACTTCATTAAGTAGAATTCTTAGAACGTGTCAATTATTAGAGTTTTTCAATTATCAGAATTGTTAGGAGGAATATTTCAATTAGTAGACATTTTTTATTACTAGAATTGTTTGGTAGTTCCAATTCTTGGAATTTAGAAAATTTCAGCTCCTGGAATTTTAAAAGATTTCAATTCTTAGAGTTATTAGGTAATTTTAATTTTTAGAGTTAATCGACGACTTAAATTCGTAGAATTATTAAAAGATTTCAATTACTGGATAGTAAACAATTCTTAGAAGATTTCAAGGAACTTCCCATTTCCGAGTGCCGACCGCTGTACTCCCGCTAACCGGAGTTTTGTAGCGCACCGTAACATCACTGCACGCTCCGTGAGAATGATCGTCAGCGGGAGTACCGCAGCGGAGAACCCAAACTGCTTGCACGTTTTAAAAGGAAAAATTGTTCTCCAAAGGCGCTTCATTTGAAATTAAGTCATGTATGCACAAAAATAAAATAAAATTTCTTTATATCTACTGATTGTCTCTAATGATATTCACCTGGAAGATCGTGAGGAACGCGAGTGCTCAGACCGAGTGATTCTCGATCCGGAGGCGGATCTGGTCCGAGACCCAGACCTGGACCTGGACCTGGACCTCATCGATCGGGACCGCGACGTGGATCTCGATCTCGATCTCGACCTGGACCTGGATCTAGACCAAGACTTCGACGGTGACCTGGATCCACGCCGGAAATGTGACGATGACGACGACGACATCAACGAGGACGACGCGGACCTCCTCGATCTCGTTGGAGAACGTCGTGACGGTTTGTCGCCCCTCCGTGGGTGCCTGTCCATCTCGAACTCTCGCTCTTTATCCCAGTGCCTGTCACGCCTCGTGCCGGATTTATTTCTCCTTGAATTGAAAATGTTTATTAGTTTGGGACAAATACAAGCGTTTTGAAAAATTATTAAGTATATAAATATTGTATATGTTATGTGTTTTTAATATTGTATATGTTATGTACTATATAAATTTAGTATTTGAGTAGTTTACTTTGAAAGTGGCCTGTATGTAGAAAATTGATTCATAAAGTACTGAATTAATTACGTGTACAAAATTGATTAATAAAATGAGTCGTTTATTTTAAAAGTGGCCTAAGTCCATTTATATGCAAGTTCAGATATTTAAGAGTTTGCGTTTGAATGTAATTAACATTGTAATTTATGTATAGTAATGTATTATAGATATTATATATTATTGCAGATGCTTGATACCTGTGCGGTTTGTATTTCGAATGGAAGGGACCTTCCATCACGTCTCTCTCAATGCTCTCGTCCCTGTAGTATTTCTCATCGTACTCTACGTTCAAATCTTGACTCGGATCTGGATAAGGTTCCCCTATCGACTCCCTGGCCTCTCGAGACAGAAGATTCTCCGATTCGTACGACCATAAGTTTCGGTCATCCTCGCGGAATCGTCTGTCGTCTCCTATGTTCCTTTCCCTCAACACTTCCGCCGAATCGTACGGTCTCTCATCGTACTTCCTTCTATTCCACTCGTCACGACCTTTCCCAGATCCGTGCTTCTTGAAATGATCTGTGGAAATTATTTTAGTGTTAAGACAAAATAACGAATCGATATAATATAATTAATACTGATAAGAATAATAATTTACAGGCATTCAAGACAGAAGACTAGGTGTATCTATAAGTGATCAATTATTTTTCCAGGAGTTTCATATAAAATCATTGATTACTTATAGTGAGTCTTGTTTTAAAACGAAGTAATTTCTTTGGACTTTATATCTTAAGATTGTGGAAGGAGAGATACATTGTAAGATTCTGAGATATCGTTAGCTGACTGTTGACAGAAGCACGCCGGGTCCTAAGACTTTGGACTGGTCTTCAACGATACTTTGTAGAACATGAAAAGAGTTCAGATATGAAAAGTATCGCAGCCGATGGCTTGAAGTCATGGTATCACACGACATGTTATTACATGTATTATAATAAGGATTTTTCGAGCGTCTAGCCACAGAATGTGGAAGGAAATAAAGAGTTCTGGTAAGCGAATTGTGAGAACCATAGAACTTCGGCACGAGTAACAATTTCTACCGTTTACAATAAAAGTTTACATTATTGATAAAATTGTCTATCATTCATAAAATCATGTATTACTAATAGAATACAGCGTTCTTAATGAACCTCCTATTATTAACAGAATCCTCTAATATTAATAACACTTTCTATCATTAACAGAAACTTCTCTTATTAATAAAATCTTTTATTATTCCTGCAGTTTACTATTTTTAAGGAAATCTTCTTTTATAATTCAAACCCTCTATTAATAAAGTTAATTCTCA
Organism: Ceratina australensis; assembly: GCA_004307685.1. NCBI lineage: Eukaryota > Metazoa > Arthropoda > Insecta > Hymenoptera > Apidae > Ceratina > Ceratina australensis. The sequence goes on along the minus strand of SHCU01000294.1, from coordinate 126,860 downwards.
TGAAATAAAGCATGTCTGTCCATCGTAAACTAAAAATTAATTGTGATCAAATAAAATATGTACCCCAAGAAAACATTCTTCCTTGCAAAATAAAAATTAGTCCCTGCGAAATAAAACATGTCTGACCATCATAAAATAAAATAAGTATCCCAGAATTCACCTTTACTGTTCAACCGGGGACTCCTCGTGGACCTGTCCCTCCTGTCATCGTCGACTCTCCCTGTAGACCTCTCCTCGTCCATGCCCCTCGGCCGTCTATCGTCTCTCCTCCTCGGGCTCTTGCTCCTACTCCTGCTCCAACTACGACTCTCCCGATTCTCCTCGCGCTCCCAAGAAGAACTTCTCCGTCTCTTGCTCCTGTTACCCATCGGACTCGACCATCTCTTCTTACCTTCGTAATCCTTCGACCCCCTATCCCTCCTGATATCCCTCTCGTTGAACTTACTCCTTTCCCTTTTCTCCTTGCTACGATCCCGGACTCGCTTCTCATCCCTATTCTCCTTCCTACCTGGACTCCGTCGCTTCCTCTCTTCGTCACTTACGTCTTTACTGCTCCTAGACTTCCTACCGAATTCCTCCGTCGATTTTCCAGCCTTATCAGTCTTCAACTCTTCGAAATCTGCTTTGATCGCTGGAGACGTCGACTTTACAACGACCGGAGCCTTCGAGTCTTTAACGTCTGCTTGCTCGGGAATTTGCGAGTCTTTCTCCTCTGGTTTTTCAATCTCCATCTTCGACTGCTCGTCGAGCTCCTTCGCTATGATCCGCGACTCCCTTAGCTTCTTCTGGATGTTCAACAAAGCCGCTGCGTGTTGCAGAGGATCTGGGATCAATTTCACTCTCTCGTTGCTTCTTCTGATCAATAACTGTTTAGGAATCAATTTAAGCGACGCTTTGTTCTCGTTCGAACTTTCTTCGCTTCTCGCAGCCCGGCTGTCGGTCTTCTCTACAGTCTCTTCGCGTTTGGTTATCTTCTCAGGTAACTCGTACTCGATTGTCTTTTTAATCACAGGCGGGACAGTTAATTTGGTTAATTCCTCAGACTCGTACTTCGCGAATATGTCTAGAGAAGACTTGTAGCTCGACTCGAGCTCGGTCTCGACGGGCGTCGCTTTAAGCATCTCTTCTTCCTTACCTTCTCTGTATTTCAATCTAAGAGGAATATTCTCGTCGTCAGACTTTGAACTCTCTACCTTCTTGCCGTCATCGAAGCTCTTCAGCTCGTCAGACTTCTGAGACGCTGCAGGGGAACTGGGACTGTACAACTCGACGTTCACCCCAAACATGTCCAACCGATCCTCCTTGGATTTACTTCGATCCTCCGAGCACGAAGACGACGACGAGGATTCGGATTTCCTGGGGAACAAATCGATATCAGTCAAACCTTTCGACCTCTTCTGATCCTCGTCTTTGACCTTCGGCTTCGGTAATATATCGTCGGAAGCCTTGTTCATCTTTATCCATTCGGCTTCTTCCTCCTCCCACATCACAGGAGCTTTCAACTCTTCTATCTTCTCCTGCTCGTCCTGCGCGGTTATGTCCCAACGACTCTTCTTGCTCTTCTTCGTAGCGACGATATCGTGCTTCTCTGCGATCTCTTCCGTCACCGGTTGAACCTCATCGTGAACGACATCGTCGATCGATGACACAGCAGGGGGTGTAGGGATCGTATCGGTAGTCTTCCTGTCGTTCTTCAAGTAAATCTCTTCGTCGGCGTCCCAGTCGGTCTTCTTCTTCTTCTTTCTCTGCTCCATGAGCATGATAGCTTCCCTCTCTCCTTCCTCTTCCTCCTCTTCCCAGATCCTCATCGCTGACAACCTGTCCTGACGCGTGCTTTTGCTCTCCCTAGCTGACTCCTTCTCGATGGCGATGTAAGTGTCAGTCTTCTTGTCGTAGCGAACTTCCTTCTCTAATTTCTTCGACGGACGAGACGCTTTCTTACCGACGATGCTCATCATCAAGTCGGGAACAGCTTCCAAGCTGTCGACTTCCCATTCGTCGGCTAACAATTGTCTCTTGGTCACCTCTCTCTCCAGCTGCGTCAGCGAAGGCACGTTCAGAGTGTCGAACTCGGTCTCTCCCCATTTCTTCTTGTCCAACTTCTTCGATCTATCAAGCTTCATCTCTTCCTGCATCATCTCCGACTCCTTCTCCCAGTAATCAGCCAAGAACTCGCTGCTACTGTCTCTCCTGTCTTTGTCCTTCTTCCTCTTCTTCTTCTTCCCCTCGTCGTCGACTGTCTTCACCGTTGCTATCTCCTCCTCCTCCTCCTCCTGCTTCTTCGCCTTCTCGTCTTTCTTAACGATTTTCTTCTTACCAACTTCGATACCCTCTACTACCTTCTCCCTATTCCTCTTATCGTCCTTCACCGTTTCCCATTCTTCGATATTACCCTTCTTCTCTTCTTTACGACTTCTATACAATTTCTTACGCTCTTCCTTCGACTTCTTCTTCTCCGTCGCCTCTAAACCCTCGTCGTTCTCTTCTTTATATCTCTTCTTCTGCTTCAACTTCCTCCTAGCTTTCTTCTTCTTCTTATTACTCTTCTCGTCCGACGACTCGCTGCTGCTCGACGTGTAGCTCGCGACCTTTCTCTTTCTCTTCTTCTTTGCCTTCGCCAGCTTCTTCAATTTCTTCTTTCGCTTCTCAGCTCTACGTTTCTTCTTTCTCCTCTTCTTTCTCGTATCGTCCGAGCTCGACGAATCGCTGCTGCTGCTGCTGCTCGTGCTGCTACTGCTGCTGCTGCTCGTGCTACTGCTGCTACTTTCGCTGCTATCGGAGTCCGAGAACGACTCCGAGTCACGCGACAATCTCTTCTTCCTCTTCCTTCTACGTTTCTTCTCCTCCTCGCCGGAGTCTTCCTCGTCTATAGAAGAGCTCGACGAGCTCGACTCGTCGCTGCTGCTCGAGCTCACCTTCTTTCTCTTCTTCTTCTTACTCTTCTCCTGCTTCCTGCTGTCTCTGCACTCGGAATTCTCGTCGCTCAACCGCTCGACTTTGATTTGAACGTTCTCCCAGTCGCTGGGAATCGACTTCGAGTCCTCTGACACGCTCTTCTCGCGTGTATTCTTCTCCTCCGTCGCTGCAAGATCGTTTCGTGGACAAGAAACGGTCGGCTCCTCGGTCTTGCATTTCTCTTCAGGCTTGCACGATTTCTTATCCGGTTTCTCGGTACTGTTGTGTTCGAACGGATAGTTGCTGTCCTCTGGTACGTTCGTTTCTATGTTGAATTCGTGGTAGCTCAGGGAAGACGAGGTTGGCTTGGGGGAAAGCTCTTTTTGCGGGATGTCGCTGCAGACCATTTTCATGAACTGCTCGTACTCTGACGCTAGCTTCTCGTTGCTTTCGATGATCGGAGGAGACGGTGATGGGTTGTCGTCGATCTCGACGTTCTTTGGTATGGAAACATCGTCTTCGTTTTCTGTTTCATTCTGCTCTCTGATCTCGTCGCAGGCTTCTGGCGCTGGGCTCAGATTCGGGTCAGGCGAAGCTTCCACGGATTCTGAAATCCATTAAATGTACAGGGATGCAAAAGGAAATGCTCATGATATAAATGATGACGATTATTTTATAAAATAATCGTTACGTATAAAAATAATTATTGCTTCAAATATATTATCGATTAAATTAAACCTAATTATTAAAAAATTCATATACACTTATTCATTTAAAAAGTGTCGAAAGGAAAAATTAATAATTTAATACATCAATTTGCATGCCAGAAATTTACAAAATAATTGCGGGAAAATTCTTCGACTGCAAAGGGTTAATATATATTATATAAATAATGAGTATTAATATAATAAATATATATAATAATATGGATCATTCATGAAATATATTATTGATTAAATACTTCATTGTCAATAAAATAAAAGCAAATGCACCTACCTGGCGGGATGCTGCTCGCTGCGAGTTTCGCTTGAGTTTTCTTTCCACTCGACAATCCGTCGTCCTCGTCCTCGCTGTCCCATTTCGATCTCGGCAACTGAACACTGACAGAATGCCACTTGCCGCTGGTATCCTGATCAGGATTACATTTACCGATTGCTACCTTTAAATACCAGCTACGCGTACAAGCCTTCTCCTCTCCTACTGTATCATTATCACCGTCGTCGTCGTCCCTAAAATCATGAAAAATTCAAACAGGTAAACAGACGAAGAATGTTTTATCAATATTAATAATAGACTGATCGATTTGGAAAAAATTAATGGATGTACTGCTACTACAGAAGTAGATCTCTGAATTTTCTCATTAAATTCTATCCAGTAAGACCAGAGAAAATAAAATGATGAAGATATCAATCAGAAAACGCAGAAGAGTGATTTACTGTCGTCGCGTTGGATCCGGCTCGCAGATCTCTCGCATTTTTTCTCGATGCTCGGCGGTAACAGCTCGGAGAATTCTCTGATGGCTGATGAACAACGACACTCGAGGATTCTCGGCGTACAATATTTGAGGCCGTCCGCGTTTAGTTGTTCTGATTGATTCTGGAGGGTAGGATTTAGGTCCGTCGAGGCCCTCGGCGATGAACGCGACTCGCTTCAGCCGCGCGTCGTTCAACATCAACAGCTGTTCGTAGTGCCGCAGGTAATCCTCGCTGGTCCTGCGCCAAACAGAAATTAATAATAATTAGTAATATTAATATTAATAAACTGAAACTTTCACTGGTAATAACCTTCTATTACTAATCTAATTATATTAATCTTACATACATCTTAATCTTTTTATTAACACGTTCCCTGCCTCTGTCAGAAATTAATAATAATTAATTAATATTAATAAACTGAAACATTCACTGGTAATAACCTTCTATTACTAATCTAATTATATTAATCTTACATACATCTTAATCTTTTTATTAACACGTTCCCTGCCGTATGCACCCCACGCTGAACTTTCCGTTCAAGCCATGAGGATGCAACTTGATAGTAGTGTTCAGCCAGGTATTTGTTAAACTAATTCCTAGAAAAATAAATTTATTGGTTTGTTGTGTTATGCATGTTAAACTATACAACTTTTCCTTGATAATTATGATTTTTGCGCTATTTTAATTATTGTAAGACATTCGCTAGAAACAAAATAATACAATGTGAAGCGTGGGACGCATACGCCCCACGCAGCCTGAACGGAAAGTCTTCAAAAAACGGTCTGACAGGGAACGTGTTAATGAAGTCCTCTATTATTAGTAATCCTACTATTAATAAATCCATCATTATTAATAAAACCTCCTCTTACTGTAAATACATTCTATTATTATTAAAACCCTCTATTATTAACAGAATGAAATATTCTAGTATTAATGAAGTCCTTTGCCATTAATGAAGTCTCCTACTATCCATACAGCTTGCTACTAATTCTAATAATAAAACTCTGTACTTAATTCTAGAATAAAACTCTGTACTAATAATGAAATCTTCTATCATTAATACAATATAATATAACAGTAACTCTATGCTGAATCTGCAATTAACTATATTAATCTTCAACCGAACAATTTAACCACATGAGAACAACGACAAGAGAAGAATACATACTTAGTCTTCACAGGCCGCTCGACCGAGTCACGTTTCCTGATTTCAATAAAATCATCGATGCTCGTATGAAGTTTCTTGAACTCCTCCCACGACACAAACTGCACCGTGTCCTTCTCCTTCGCTTTATCTTGCTTATCTTTCACCTCAACCGCTGCTTCCTGCGCATCGTTTCGCTTCTCCTTCTTCTCCTTCCTCTCGCGAGCTTCTTCCCATTTATGTTTCTCGCTCGCCTTACTCTTCTCTCTCTCTTCCTCCTTTTTATCTTTGCTCTCCTCGTGCTTGCTGTCGGTTACTCGTTTATCCTTCTCCTCGGTTTTCTCTTTTTCTCTTTTACGTTCTTTCGTTTTGTAGTCACGCTCTTTCTCCTTGCTCACGCTGTCCCGCCGTTCCTCTTTACTGTGCCGTTTCCTGTTGGTCATCAATACATCAATGAATGAAGTTGTAGCGTGCGAATGTAAACAAAGAGAAGCTATTCCATAGAGACACACGAAACGTAAGGACACAATAATAAAATGTTTTTCAGTCACTGCGTCGAGAATTGTTTTCACCTGTACGCAAGCTTGTTATGATACATTTATAAGAGAAGCTATTCCATAGAGACACACGAAACATACAAAAAATAATAACAAGTATCTTTCAGTCATTGTGTTATAAATTATTTTCACGTGTATGGAAATTTTTTATGAAACGTCTCATCATCTAGAATTATACTTCTGTGCAAGCAGTACAAGCGAGAATTTCTTTAAATCAATCGATCGATTTTAGTTAATGAAGAATTTTATAAAAATTTTGTAAAAAACACTAGATACATGGTGAATATTGTGACTAGAAATGTGTCGTGGATCTTTAGGCTAATATGATTCTGTGAACTTATACCTTTCGGAACATTTATTTTCCTTTGATGTGCTTTTACGCAGGCTGCCTGAGTCGACGTCTTGCCTGCTCCGATTTCGCATTATTTTTACATTCTCCAACAAGTTCTGTACATTCCTATTTACATAGCTCTCCTCCTCCAAATTGGCTGCAAAATGGAAAATTCGACTGTTTCATAATAATTTAGCAAAGAAGTTACATTGTTTATTAAGAATTTAATAGAGAAGTTATATTGTTTCTTAAGAGTGGTTATATTAATTTTTCCAATTCTATTATATCTTCAGTATTCAATACAGATATTCTCTCTTAATAATTCATTAAGGAAGCTATATTACTGAAGAATTCTTTTGCTTTATAAAAATAGTATCGTTATCTTAGTTATTAGAAAGTAGAAATTATACTCTTAAGAAATTTATTCTTTTCATGTAAAAAACTATATTCTTAATAATTCACAACTGTTTCTCAACAATTCAATACAGAATTCATTCGTTTCATAACTATCCCATTCAAGATTAAAAATGGATCACCAAAGAAACACGAACCTGCAGCCATAGCTTCAGCCAACAACATTTTGCTCTTCGATTCTTCTCTCCTGATCTCTTCAATCGCCAACACCTTCTCCTCTAAGCAATTACACAACAATTAAAAACTAAATATAAACACACACATATAAAAAGAAACATAAAAACTCGAATCCCTGAATCAAACATTCTATCGCACCTGTCTTTTTCTTCGACTTCCCACTACCACTCGAATGCCTGTCGTTCTGTTGAACAGAGGAAGACGAGGCGAAGAAGTAGCACTGGTCCGAGTCTAACCCAACGTTGGAAGAATCGTTCCTCGATTTCCCATCGTCCCCAACGGTGCTCTTCGCCTTCGTATGAGTCTGAGGGCTACTTTTGCCACGCTGCCCTTTCGGCAGAACGTTGAACCTGTCCGCAGCGAATGCTAACAGTCGTTTCTTCGCTTGCACCTTCCCTAGCAGCACGGGTTTCAGCAGTCTCGGACTCTCCGTGGACGTGTCCCCATCACTCGCTCGTCCTGGTTGACCTTTCCCGCTGTCCGGCGTTTCTGGCATTTGTATATCGATCAAATCGCGAGGATTCTCCTCCGTCGTCGGTTCCTCTGAAATACAAGCGTCGTTAGAAAATTCTTTTCAAGTACTGATAATATGTTTATTCAATTTCTCAAAAAATCTGTTACTCAATTTTATATTGTAACTCCTTAATTAAGAATTTTAATAATACTGATTCTAGTGAAGGGAATTTAATGAAATTTATATAGAGCCTTCAGAAGAGTTCTATTTAAATATCATTCAAGTTTCAGTAACATATCCTTAGTAGTTTCTTAATAATAATAAAATATATAGTAGTATATCTGTTATCCAAGTTTATATTGATACTCCTTAATTAAGAATTTTAATAATATCGGTTCTAATGAACAGAATTTGATGAAATTTATATGGAACCTTTGGAAGGGTTCTATCTAGGTACTATTCAAGTTTCATTAAGATATCTTTAGTAGTTTCTTAATAATAATTAAATACATAGCAGTACATCTGTTATTCAAGTTTATATTAAAACTTCTTAATTAAGAATTCTAATATCAGTACTAGTAAAGAGAATTTAATGAAATTTACATTGTACCATCAGACATAGTCTATCCACGCACCATCGATATCTTATATACAATATCTATAATATGTTCTTCATAATAATTAAATATACACTAGTATACCAGTTACTTAGGTTTACATTAATAATCCATAATTAAGAATTTCAACAGTATAGCTTCTAGCGAAGGCAATCGAATGATGTCACAGCTTATTGAACTCCATCCTTTGATACCTCAATCATAAACTAAATCCATACCTGCGAAAACTAAACTGAATTCATATCGAATCGCTTACCTCTCGACGATCCAGCTACCTCCATCTCGGCCATCGCTTTCTCATGCATTTTAACGATTACGACTGGTATCATCAACAAAAGCTTCGTTTACCATGCTTAATACGTGCCTCATACTCTACAAAGTGAACACATATACATACATACATACATTGAATATCCGTGTACAAGAATAATTGATGGTACCGTGGAAAGAAAAAATACCCGGACGCACGTTTAATCTAAATGAATAACAAGCAACGAGCGTTCCCGAGTTACTGATTGATCTCACGGATGGGAACACCTCCAGGTTACTTACACTCGGTTCGCGCGGAGTCCTGTCGGACGGTGAGCTAAAATCGACGAGTCGGAATATATATGAGAACGTGGGGATGGAAACGACGAAAGAGAAGCAAAAATAATTTGTTGCTTGATAGGCTCACCTCATGCCGAGTGCTAAGTAACCGACGAGTACATGTCGACCTGGACGAATTCGACAGGAGATTCTTGATTTCACACGGGTCACGGTTTTCCAAGGTTGATTTCAAGTTTGCTTTAACTCCGTGCTTCTTGGGAACTAATGACAATCCTATCGCCGCGTGAAAAGCGTCAGACATTTTAGCCGAACCACACAGGTCGGCGCTAGGCGGGTGCATGTATGCATGTATAGTATGGGGTACACCTACGGTTCAGTTCACAGGGTCTTAGCTCGTATGGAGTATAGTATACGGAAGGCGCCATTTTTGAATTGTGTTAATATGTGTATATGAAATTTGATTATTTATTTTTATTATTTGGAATATTTATTTATTTAAAAATCTGAAAAATGTCTGAAAATTATGGAATATTTGTTATATCAAGTAGCATATCAATGAATATTTTCTATAAATTCCACTAATTAAAATTACTAATCATTAGAACCTATAGTCCAGTTCACAGGGTCTTATCTCACGGAGAGTATAGTATATATATATGTAGTATAGTATAGTATACGAATGTCTAAAGTCTGTGACTACAGTATAGTATGATACAATACCGCATAGAACCGACGTAAACATTTATTCGTCGACCTGACAAGCAAACTTCTCCACCATAAATCTCACTCGATCATCGAAACATCAACAAGAACAAAAATGCTGTTGGTTTCTATCATTCAACCTGAGAATCACATGTCATCAGAACAAAAATATTTGTCATGTGAAAACGTGAGGAGGAAGCATTCTAACCTACAAAATTATTATTAACCTAGTCACGCAGGATGAACAATTTAACAGACGCGCATTGGTTCCCTTTGGCGTCCCAAGGGAACATTTACTCGATGACGAAACTGTGCTCTGTAAATGGTTCCAATAAATTATTAGTGGCGTCGCTGAAAAGGAAGATCTACTCCTGCGAGTCACATTTGATGCAAAACCTCCACCTACGGCCACTGGTCAAGGAACTCTTATTTACATACATTCCTAGTTCGTAGATTGAAATGTAAAACCGAACAGATTAATTAGAATTTTTTCAAATCCGATTCGTTTCAGGTGGAGCAGAAATCATATCGATCGACGCTTACAACAAGTCTGACGGCGGAGATGGATTCGTGATAGGGATCACTATTTTAAAAGGGGATACATCTGTAGAGAGATATTTAAATATTTATACTGAAGGCGCGGCTGATGGGGATGGAGACGAAGGGAGTTCGATCGAAGCTATAGCGCAGAATTGTTTGATGGTCGAGTTGACGTACACGCCGTATCATTTGTATCATACCATACTCCCGCAGCAAGATTCACCGAATGAGGTAGAGGAAAAATGCTTCGTTGATAGGATGAGGATTGCGTTACGACGAATTAATTTAAAAGTGCAGGATGATCGAGGAATATTGATTATAGGATTGTTTATTAGATTGATGAGCTATTTGCAGACCCTTGGTTTACTAGAAGTCAAAAGTTTATAAATTGACATGCTATTTAGAGTTACTCCAATTTACTAATGGTTGAAGATGCATAAGTTGGTTAACACTTAACGGACAGGCCCCGTAGACTTACGTCAAAATACAAACATAAATCTACCGGGCCCATCCGTTAAGTGTTAACCAACTTATGCATCTTCAAGCATTAGTAAATTGGAGTAACTCTGAATAGCATGTTAATTGAGTTAACAAAGTTATCAACAAAATCCTGAATCTACTCATAGCCAAAATTGTATGAATTGACAAACTATCAAAGACTTCTCAGTCTATATTATTATATTATGTACAATTAAAAATGTGTGCAGGTCGTCTGGCTGCTCTCTGGCAGTGATTACAAGATACACATGATCAAAGAGGACAAACTGAATCATGGCTACAGCGAATCACCCATCGAGAAATACTTCCCTGAGCTGCAGGACATCCAGGGAATCGCTATATGGATGAACATCTACTACTACGACAATTATAATTGGTAGGAGGAAAGGAATTATTATCAACAGTATTTTCTTTCTACTCATCTCTCTTAGGACTCACTAATTTTTCTATTCAAGCCTGAAATGATTTATGTTTGATCAGGAGGCTGACTGTGGTCGGCTGTGAATGCGGACTTGTTATTGTAGCTCTGATCGACGTCTCCGAAACGAAGATATGCAACAGCTGGAAATTGAGGTACGACAGGCCTATTTCCAGCGTGTCCATCTTCCCATTGAAAAATAACGTGCGTCGCCCTTCGTTCCTCAAATCGACAGGTAATAATTAATCAATTATTGCAATAGAAAGAACGATCATTATTAAATTTAATAATTTAATGCAATAAAATAATAATATAATGAAATAAATAGTCAAACATAAACATAAGAAATAATTAAATAT
>SHCU01000294.1:63807-75694 GCA_004307685.1 Ceratina australensis | reverse complement strand
CAGGAGGGTGAAGGATAGATGAGATAGGGGATGAAGAGGAAGAAGAAATGCTGAGAGGGAGAGAGATGGTAAATTGAGAAGGAGAAGAGATTGAATGCAACCAGGAGAGTGAAGGATAGATGAGATAGGGGATGAAAAGGAAGGAGGAATGCTGAGAAGGAGACAGATGGTAAATTGAGAGAGAGAGAAAAGATGAAATAGAACGAAGAGGGTGAAAGATGAGGGTTGAACGGAAAGAAGAAATGCTGAGAGGGAGAGAGATGGTAAAATGAGAGGGAGAAGAGATAGAATACAGTCAGGAGGGTGAAGGATAGATGAGATAGGGGATAAAGGGATAGGAACGATGCTAGGAGTGACGATGAAGGTGAGATGATAGAATGGAACCTGGAGGGTGAAGGATAGATGAGTTGGGAGATGAAGGGAAAGGAACGATGTTAGGAGTGACGAGGAAGGTGAGATGAGGGAGAGAGGTGATGGAATGGAACCTGGAGGGTGAAGGATAGATGAGATAGGGGTTGAAGAGGAAGAAGGAATGCTGAGAAGACGAGAGATGGTAAATTGAGAAAGAGAAGAGATGATATGGAACGTAGAGAGTGGAAGATGGGAGATGAAGAGAAGGTAGGAATACCGAGAAGGAGAAGGTAAATCAAGAGAGTGAAGAGATGAAATGGAACCAAGAGGATGACGAAGAGAAAGAACAAATGCTGAGAGGGAGAGAGTAGGTAAAATGAGAGAGAGAAGAAATGAAATGGAAGTAAGAGAGTGACGAAGAGAATGTAGGAATTCGAAGAAGGAGAGAGGAGGGACATTAAGAGAGAGTTGAGATGAAATGGAACGGGTAGGAAAGGCGAACGAATAGATGAAGAAGAAATATCATCAGATGACGAAGAGTGCAAAAAGAAATGAGAAGAGATAGTAAAAGACTATCATATTAGAAGTAGAAGAATAGGCTAAGATACAGGATGAATGAAAATGAATTTAATCCAGGAGAAGATGAAGCAGGAAAATTAGTGGGAAGAAATATAAGCAGGAAAGACGAAGTAGTAAAATATTATACGAAAAAGAAGAGGAGCAGTTTATACAAAATGAATCTGAATGTCCAGCAACTTGTTTTATTTCAACCTAAATGGAAGAGAAGATAAAGAAGAAGTATCACAGAAGAAAAAGAGTGGAAAAGGAAATAAGAAGTGATGATGAAAGAGCAATATATTAGAATTAGAAGAGAAGCCAAACATACAAGATGAATCAAAATAACTTCAATCAAGAAGAAGATAGAAGTGAAGAATTACAGTTACACAAATATAACAAAATATTTGAAAACCTGTGTAAACCTACTCAAACATTTATTTACTACTATAGATATATATACAAAAATCAATGATAAACTTTCCTTGTCATTACTTAGGAAATCTTAAAACTATACAGAGTAAAATCAACCCCAGACCGGACCCTATGAGATCACGCTTTCGAGAAGGAATTCGATGGATATAAACGCATTCTCATGGCATTGAAACCTAGCGATAACGTCTACACGGAGAAGCATCTCTTAAGCATGAGACATAGGACCGATCTGGAGACAGTTCACATTCGGCAGCGTACGAGAGAGCACCGTTATAATTAAATCAAGTTTTCTTTCGTTACACGTCCAAGTATACCTGCTTCCCTTAAAGCCAACAACTACTGCAATTAATTGGTAAATTCTGTAATAAAGATTCTCAGAATCGTCGAAGTTCAGGTAGGGAACAATGCGCGAGCTTCTGGGTTAGCCGACGCGATGACGGGGAACGATCGTGAAAGGGACACGAGGCGGAAGAGGAAACAGAGACAGTGGGCTAGGGGCTCACAGGGGTGGGTGGAACGTGGGTAGATGAAAGGAAAGGTCGGGGAGGGAGGTTACGATACAAATAGAGAAGAGGAGTTTTCCACGTACGGAAAGATGAAAGCGTGTAGTCACGGATAGAACTTCCTCGTTGGAGAGGCGCAACTAGGCTCCGAACGGGGTTTTTTTTTTTCAAGAAGTGAGCAAACAACGATGCCATCGGGTTAAAATCAGATTCGTAGACTTTTTTAAACCCTGTTAATGCCCTTTTACGTTTGTCGTCCAGATAAGGCGATAGGATCGTCAGGAGACTTGTTTTACGAAATTTTTTATGTGAGTAGGAAGAGCGAGATTTCGAGAGGAGATATGTGAATCTGAAGATCAACGAATTTATTTTATTGATCTTGAATATATTATATATAATATATTATATATATTGAATATATTACATGATTTATTTTATTGATGAGATTTTACAAAACGAGGTACTTGTATAAACAAGGGAGATTGATCTGACAAATTGTTTAATAAAATGCTTGTTTAATCGAAGGGAGGAGAGAAGAGTAAAATTTTAGGAGAAGAAACGTTGGAAGGTGAAGTAGAAGATGTATATGAGTACCGACGAGCTTATTGTATTTAAATTGATAAGAAGAGATATTAGGGATTAGGATAAGGAAGAAGAGAAGATATAATGTGAATTTGAGGTTTCAGGAGATTGCTGTTTATTTTAATGTAGAAGATAAAGGAGAAGAGTTAGAAATTAGAATAATGAAGAGAGAAGAAAATGATATAGCAGCGATTAGGAGAAGGGAGAAGAAGAAAATAAAATAGTAGCTGTTAAGATAAGGAAGGGAGTAGAAAAAGGTAAGGTGGTAGCAATTAGGAAATGGAAGAGAGAAGAACAAAAAAAAGATAGTAGTAGTTAAGATGAGGAAGAGAGAAGACGAAAATAAGAATTAGAAATCACACTGAGGGATAGAGAATTAGGATAGGGAAAAGAGAAGAAAGGTGGTAGCAGCGATTAGGAAAGAAGAAAGAATTAAGATAGTAGCAGTTAAGACAAGGAAGAGAGAAGAAGAAAAAAAGAATTAGAAATTATGCTGAGGACTAGAAAAGTAGAAGAAGAAATAGGAATTAGGATAAGGAAGAGAGGAGAAAATACGAAGAAATAGGAATTATGATAAGGAATATGGAAGAAGGTAAGAAAAATTAGGAATTAGAATAAGGAAGAGAGGAGAAGAAAAGATCAATTAGGAATTATGTAAAAATGAAGTTGAAGAAGAAGTATTATAGAAGAAACTGGAATATTAAATTGAGAAGAGATGATGAAAGAAGAAGAGATGTACAAGATATAAAATGAATCTCGATACCAAAGAACTCGCTTTATTTCTAAATCAAAACCAAGTAGAATATAAATAGTAATAATTATAAAACAAGAGAATGGCAATCAAAGCTAACAAAATAAATTCTAAAAAAATCCTAACACATGTCTCATTCACCACATAAATAAAAGAGCCAAGAACACTTCCCTTCTGTTACAAAACATCGAATTAAAAAAGAAGATAAAGAAGAGAAGAAACAAAAATCAGAATCGCAGAAGAAGAAAACGAAACCAAATCTGCCAAACGATTCCAATAAAGGAGATCGAGCAAAATAAATCCTAGAAGAAGGGAGAACGTTGAAGCGAGGGTGACGCTCGTTGGGAAGAGGAGAGAGAGAAGGAAACATGCACGCGCGGGGGCAGTATTGATCTGTTCGCGCAAACTCCCGTCCCTTACGGGCGAGAATCGTGGACCGTTCCACCTACTACTACTACTACTACTACTACTACTACTCGTACCTCTTCCCGTAAACTTCCCGGCCCGACGCCGAAAGTGCTCCACTGGCATCGATTATGACCCTGGTCATCGTCCTGGTCGTGCACGCGCTACCGAAGGAACGCACGCGTCTCGAGTGATCTTGATCCCCGTCAATTGAACCGTTTCACACGAGCCACCGGAAGCTGCCCGTAAACGGTTATACCACTGATCCCGTTTACCCGGTACAGATTAGGGTGCCGTAATAGGTGTAGATGTAATTTCAATGTTATTAATATGATCAGTGTATCAATTTTAATTTTATAAATATGTGTTGGATTTTTAATTAATAAAATAGGCATATTTTATAATTGATTTTCTAAATGTTTAACGAAGAAGGTACTACATGCAATTGAATTAGAAAGAGGCCTGGGAGCTAGGGTAAAGATTCGTGACCCTATGATCAGTCAGTGAGCAATTATACTGTTCAGCCAATCAGCCAACTATCAAGGTTATTCTAATAATAATGATTATTCGCAGACGGATTTCATTTAAAGCATCCCTACATGAAAATTGACACATCGTCTACACGCAATTCCTGCTTTTATTATTCCTCTATTATTCCTCCCCTATTATTATTAAGAAGTTCTACGATTAATAAAGCATATCATCTCGCATTCACTGTATTAATAAAACATTCTATTAATAATAAAATTCTGTGCCTTCTATTATTAACAAAGCATTCTACTATTAATAAAATCCATGGTTAATAAAACCTTCTATTAAAAATAATATCCCATGAATAAAACATCTCATCATCATTACTAAAACATTCTATTATTAATTAGTTAATATTAGAGTTTGTTAATGTTAGTAGTAGAGTTTATTATTATTAATAGTAGTAGTAGAGTTTATTATTATTAATAGTAGTAGTAGAGTTTGTTATTATTAATAGTAGTAGTAGAGTAGTAGTACAGTAATAGTAGTAGTAAAGTAGTAGTAGAGTAATAGTAGTAGTAGAGTAGTAGTACAGTAATAGTAGTAGTAAAGTAGTAGTAGAGTAATAGTAGTAGTAGAGTAGTAGTAGAGTAAGAATAATAGTAGTGTAATTGTAGTAGTAGCAGTAGAGTAAGAGTAGTAGTAGAGTAATTGTAGTAGTAGTAGAGTAAGAGTAGTAGTAGAGTAGTAGTAAAGTATTAGTAGTAGTAGAGTAGTAGAATAGTAGCAGTAGTAGACTAATATTAGTAGTAGAGTATTAGTAGTAGAATTAGTTAATATTAATTAATACTAAAGGATTTTTCCTCTAATATTAACAAAATAAATTATATCAAATTAATATTAAAATTTTCTGTTATTACAAAAATCTATCAGGTTGCGTTAACTATATATCGCGACACCTGTCTGCAATAATTTATATATCCATTTAAAAATCTGATATTTCGTCTGCGCCAACCTAATATAATTGACTCATTTTTATGGGATTGTATTCCCCGTGAATTTCGCTATTAAATATCGAATTTGTTACGTCCTGTAACCCGCAATCGTCTATCCAATAAAAACTGTTATAACGGCTCTTGAATCTCTGGGTTTCATCTCCCTCCGGTTTTCTTTTTTCCCAACGATCGACGCTTGGTGCAACATTTTCCACGGATCTCCCGGCACTTGTCCCTGCTCGATCTCCCATCAGCATTTAATTGGCCCTCCGCTGGCTGGAACGATCGAAATGGAAAAAAAAGCTCGTTAATTTTATACAAGCCAATTAAACGGTGGTTCGGATTTAAGGGAACACCAGGTTCTGCTGAAAATTGTAACTAACGTTTAAGGTGGATCTTCTGCTTTGCCTACAAAAAATTTAGAAAATATGATAAATTTAAATGTAACTAAAAATTTGAGCTAGATCTAAATTGTTTTTTGATGATTTAGATGGTATCATAAGTAATAGTATAAGTAACTGGCAGATCCATAATAATTCCTACAACCCATAAAAACTGAGGTTTTTATAAAAAGGTAAAAAAGGAGGCAAGTTTGAGGGTAAAATATATGGGAAGAATAATGAAATTGTCTTCGAAACGCTTTTTTGTTCATTCACATTCAAAACTCATTCATAAAATCAACACTCAAAACTCATTCATAAAATCAACGTTTTAAATTCATTCATAAAACCAACATTCTAAACTCATTCATAAAACCGACATTCAAAACTCATTCATAAAATCAACACTCAAAACTCATTCATAAAATCAACGTTCTAAATTCATTCATAAAACTAACATTCAAAACCCATTCATAAAGTCAACATTCTAAACTCATTCATAAAATCAACACTCAAAACTCATTCGTAAAATTAACGTTCTAAACTCATTGAGGTTTGATCAGGCTTCTCCTTCCTTTCAGAAACGAATTATTCTCACGGCCCTCATTTTACAATACAACAATGCGAATTACAAAACATAACGAATTTAATATTTAATAAAGAAGTCAAGGAAGATACAGCCTTTTCAGTCATGTCAGTCAATGATTCATGTTCTTATATTTTATTGTACTTAATTACGATCACAGTTTTTTTCATTTAGATTCTAAGAGATCGGAATGCGCAGACATGCCTGCCTTATAAGAATAGTTAGACACAGCATTTTTATGTATTAATAACAATTTTTGTAATTTTAGCTTGATTTTTTCAAAGCATTGATTTGAAATTCTATTTGATATTTTATAATTGTAATTCTAATAGATAGGTAATATCTAATTGTAACTTAATTTGGTAAAGAAATTAATCTAATTTACATTTAATTTCCAGGATATTAATTTAATTTGAACCCTATTTTTTAAAGAAATTGATATTATGTTTTAAGGAAATTACTCTTACTATAATCAAGGAATTACTCAATTCTAGAAAAGAAAGTAAAGAAAGTAGTACGAAAGGAAAGAAGTAGAAGTACTAAAGAAGTAGAAGTAGATACACTAAAGAACTAGAAGTAGTACTACAGGAGTAGAAGTACTGAAGAAGTAGAAGTAGATGTACTAAAGAAGTAGAAGTACTAAAGAAGTAAAAGTAGATGTACTAAAGAAGTAGAAATAGAAGTACCGAAGAAGTAGAAGTAGAAGTACTCGAAAAGAAAAGTAGTAGTACTAAAGAAATATTACGTATAAATAAATGTAGAAAAAAACTATATAAAGATTGACTAGACTTCGTTTAGTCTCCTACAGGATTATAAAATTACTTCGCATCAATGCCTCAACTGGTTTGAATTCGAAAGATCGAAACTTGGATAAAAATCCGGCGACCCAGTGTAGCTAATTTGAAAGCTCGTGGAAATCAGATAAAAAAATTCAAGTAAAAGTCAAATAACTTCAGTCAATTAATTTGTACGGCATCGTTTAACTTAAATTAGCATCGAATTATGTCCTAATCATTTCGGCGTGAAATAGAGATCCCTGGTGAGCGTCGACGTGAAGGTAGGTATCTGTTTCGTCAGGTTCAATTCCGGATTGTTGCTAATCGACGATTCGAACGCGACCAGCCGCGAGGTTTTCGTCAGCATCTTCGCGAGATCGTATTCTCTCCAGTGCTCGCCGATCACCTGGCACAACGTTTGGATGTACCACGTGCCCGCCGTCTTGTCACGGAACGAGTAGTGACCTACGATAACGACATACGTTAAACCTATACATATAGAGATAAAGAAAAAATAGATAGATATAAAGTAAAAGCATTGGTACTTCATATTGTTAATCATCTCCTAAAGAAATCAAGATAAATTCTTAAATATAATTTGACAAAGTAACACTTTAACGACCGCTCACACATGTGTTGGACGCTCAAAAATACTGCCGGTCCCTGGCGACGTTCAACGTGCGGTCGACGTATTAATATGATAAAATAATAGATAAAAATGATTTACCATCCACTGTGCTGTAGCCGAATAAAAAGTCTGCGTGAGTAGGAATCGTGTACATAGCGTCGGTCGAGTCGGTAGCATGCCTCCCCAAGTTCCCCTGGTCGGTGTCTCGTCCTCTGCAGGCCTGTATAATAAATCGTAACTAAATCCAAGTAATTATGTCGATAAAAGAAGAAGGAGATTATAAGAGATTTATAAAAGAAGGCGTGTGACTATGCCGGTTGGGTTATCCGTTTCAGGCACATATTGCACAATTGGCATTCTTCTTCATCGCACATCTTTAATCTCCAAGCGATACACTAAGCGTGCTCTCTTCATCTCTTTTTACTAAGGCACGTGTAAAGAGCAATATACAATACAAAACAGACAGCAGCATAGCGTTACCATAAATGTATAAGTATAATAACAAAGAACTGTGGCAGCACATATGGTGAAAACGTGTGTTAGATGGAAAGAGGTACAGAGAGAGTAGAGTAGTAGAATAGTAGCAGTAGTAGACTAATATTAGCAGTAGAGTTTATTATTATTAATAGTAGTAGTAGAGTAGTAGAATAGGAATAGTAGTAGACTAATATTAGTAGTAGAGTTAATATCAATAGTAGAGTATTAGTAGTAGAATTAGTTAATATGAGTAGTAGAGTTTATTATTATTAATAGTAGTAGCAGAGCAGTAGTAGAGTAGTAGAGTACTAGTAGTAGAGTAATAGTAGTAGTAGAGTAGTAGTAGAGTAGTAGTAGAGTAATAGTGATAGAGTAATAGAGCGAGATCCCCTATTTTCATTCTCTATCTAATGAGTATACGATTCAACTTATACAATTTGTAACATCTTCTGCAAAGGAGATTAAAGTCTATAAGCCTTCCTAGTAATACATTGTAGGTAGAAAAATCTAGCTAATAATACAATGCATTATACATTTATAAAATCTAGAAATAATACAATACATTTATACAATACATTATACATATACATTTCCACAATACATTATACATATACATTTATACAATACAATTGTAGCTAGGAAAATAAATAAATTATATCATGCCCTTCCCAACTCTATTTAGAATAACTCTGTGATCTGTATTAAGTCCGAGTAATTCGAGCACGTGTTTTCTCATTTTATAGTATAGCTTATTACATACTTATAATTTACATATGTTGCTGTTTAATTACAATTTCTATAAGAAGCAAAAGCAGATTGCAATACATCATATACATACAATATTGGAAATAAAGAAAACTCAACACTAGTGATTTTAATGAATATTTTCTTACCTGCACGAAGAAGAGTTTCGGTTTGCCGACCAAGGATTTGCATTCTAGGAACGGTTTCCAGACGAAGTGGAAAGGATACGAGACGTCCTTCGCGTGTACCTTCCCGTTGAGACCACCGTGGGAGAGAATGAAGATGCAGATGCAGTCCGCATCGGTGTGGTCATTAAACTCAGCTACTACATATTTAATTTCAAATATATCACAAATCAATACAATACGATAGTAATGTGATGTAATAAAAATAATAATAGATGTTTTAGAGGCAGAGGCAGATTAATGTAGACAAAATTAAATTGCACAATTATTGTATGACTTTCTATCTAGACTTTCTATCTAACTTCTCTTTTTGTAAAAAGGTCAGTTTTTAAGGGGCATTAATCACTCGTGCACCAAGTTATTATACAAATTTCTGGATAGATTCTAATATGAAAACGTATTCAATTTGCATAATATTATACACGAATAATATATATTAATTATAATAATATAATACATATTTATATAATACGTATAAACTCGTATAAACTCTTCTTTCAAAAATATGAACTTCATTCCCAAATCCTATTAATTTTGCGTGATGAAAATATCAATTATTATAATTTATTAATTTTTTAATATCGATTAATATAAGAAGAGATAAGTATACGTCCGTACGTACAGTCTGCTATCAGGTCACATATCTCGACGTACTCCAAGTCCGGGTGAATTTCCACCTCGAAGCCTAGCTCGTTGCCAAAAACCTTGTCTATCTTGTCCACATCGAACTGAGACCCCTCCCTCCAGTCGCCGTTCCCTTCGACGAACTTCTGGTGATGGAACACTACGCATTTCCCACGTCTCTTCTTGTTCATCGAGTACACGGGCGAGTCCTTAGGCGTTGGGAACTGGAGGATCTCGCTGAAAGACACAATTGAACGCGGTACCAAAAGACATATGTACGTACATCTGAACATCTAGTAAGTAAGGAATTACATTTTTAGTAATTTTTTAAATCATTTTTCCAAGAATGCTAAATAATATAGTATTCAATAATATTCAAATAGTAAATAGTATTCAATAATATTCAAACAGTAAATAGTATTCAATAGTATTCAATAACTAAATAGTATTCAATAATATTCATTCATCGAATAATATACTATNGAATGCTAAATAATATAGTATTCAATAATATTCAAATAGTAAATAGTATTCAATAGTATTCAATAACTAAATAGTATTAACTAAATAGTATTCAGTAATATTCATTCAATAACTAAATAGTATTTCATTATTCAACATTCAATAACTAAACAGTATTCAATAATATTCATTCATCGAATAATATACTATTGATTAAATACTTCATTCTCAATGAAATACTTACACTTACCGAATACACTTTGCTGTTTTTAATGAACCATCTATTATTAATAAAACCCTATCTTTAATAAAAGTGAAAGAGTAGTAGTAGAGTAGTAGTAGAGTACACTTTGCTGTTGTTAATGAACCATCTATTATTAATAAAACCCTATCTTTAATAAAAGTGAAAGATCTATTATTAGACGTATGTTTTTCAAGAATGCAAATGGGTATACCCCTGTCCTTTTTGCTTACGATTATTATCATTCCCCTAATGTAGTATGGTTTTATCGGTTTAGTCTACCGCTTACATGAGTTGGGGATCCTCATCCGGAGGATACGATATCCCTTGGGTCACCACGGTGTCGGTTACAACGGTGTTCACGTAACTGGCCTTCCTCGAACGCGTACCCGAGATGCTCGGCCTCGTGTCATTCGGTAACTAAAAATCATTGACGATATCAGGTGTAGCGTCGATTATCATTACTTTTTCTGGTATTGTAAATTAGTACAAGCTCATTTATTATGATGATAATTGTTATTAGGAGAAGGAGAAGAAGATGATGAAGAAGTAGAAGATGAAGAAATAGAAGATGAATGTAATAAAGATGTAGGAGATGAAGTAAAAGATGAAGAAGGTGCAGATGAAATAGAAGATGACGAAGAAGATGAAGCAGAAAATGAAGATTATGAAGAAGCAGATGAAGGAGAAGATTAAGAAGAAAATGTAAAAAATTGAGAAGATGATGTAGAAGAAGATAAAGCAGAAGAAGAAGAAGGAGATGAAGATGAAGTCGGCTATACAATTACTTATTAAAATTGAAACTTTAAGCTTGAAAATGAGAACATTGAAATTGGAATTCAAGAAATGATACTTTGAACTCAGAAAAAGTTCAGAACTCAAAATTACAACTGAACCATTTCAATTTGAAGGCATTAATTTTGAATCCTGATATATTTGTAAACCTATTAGTAATATATTAATAATAAAAATCCCGCTGTGACTTATATCTATTATTACTTCTAGATCTAAACGCAGTTATCTCCACAGTCAAGGTAATCTTCTCACCTTCGTCCTCGAGATCTTTCTCTGAACGATAGGCGAGAGTAAGGCATCGCCGGCAATGCTGCTCTGAAGCTGAAGCTTCAATTTGTCAAGCTTCACCGCCTCGCTGTTACGCCTCGACGAATTCCTGCTGGAGGCCTCGTTCAGCTTCTCCTAAAATCAGTCCTGCTCGATGAAACCTTTTATCAGTCCGGCCGCGTTATCGGACAGATGCACGATAACCAGATAGCCAGTTTTTTACGACGGACTGCATTTTGAAATCGTCAGGCTAGCCGACGTCACTATGAAATCGATATGACACATAAAGCTTGGACGTGTTTCAGATAAACATATTCAATGCCTGTTTTTAATAATCGATGATCAATGAAAGACGATGTCGACGATAAACGTACAGATGTATTCGACGGTCAAATGAATTTTGCTAATGATCGTTAATTCTGTAAAAAAATACTGTGACGTTGTTAATACTAATAATAGTTGACGTTGTTTGTAATTAATAATATAGTAATTCATTAGTAGTAGAAGGTTGCTTTATTAGGAAATAGAATACTTTAAGTAATACGATGTTGCATTAATGATAGGTTTTATATTTAATAGGTTTTAAATAGCTTATATATATATAATAATAGGTTAATACTTTTATATGTATATTAAGTATTAGTATTAGTATTCGTATTAGTACTAGTATTAAT
>SHCU01000294.1:30907-60859 GCA_004307685.1 Ceratina australensis | reverse complement strand
TAATTATCTCACCTTCAATTTCAACTATAGAATTGGAATTTGCATAGCAATAACGTCTACTTTCAAAAACGTATGTATCTTAACATTCCCCTCTTTATACTCTGCAAGTACAGTATGTAACATTCTTTCATATTATCATAAATAACGACAGTATTCAAGGTGGACATTTGCTTCACCATGTGAAGCCTCTAGTATTTAATCACTAATTATCTCACCTTCAATTTCTACTATAGAATTGGAATCTGCATACCGTCTACTTTCAAAAACGTATGTATCTTAACATTCCCCTCTTTATACTCTGCAAGTACAGTATGTAACATTCTTTCATATTATCATAAATAACGACAGTATTCAAGATGGACATTTGCTTCACCATGTGAAGCCTCTAGTATTTA
The DNA here is from genome assembly GCA_004307685.1 of Ceratina australensis. NCBI lineage: Eukaryota > Metazoa > Arthropoda > Insecta > Hymenoptera > Apidae > Ceratina > Ceratina australensis. The sequence continues at coordinate 60,464 of SHCU01000294.1, read as the reverse complement.
ATCACTAATTATCTCACCTTCAATTTCAGCTACAGAAATGGAATTTGCATACCATGAGATTGGGTTCACTGCACAGGATCAACACTGATCATGAAGAAGCATTTTACAAGCACAATTCGACGTTGTTTATCACTCAGCACCGTACCAGAAACGCAACAGTCCTTCAAAAGCGACACGATGTACTTTCGAGTGAACTTCGTTAATTCTTGTCGCGTTACCTCCTTCGCAGGATTGTTATTCGAATTCTTTTGGACACGGAGCCTCCTGCCGTTGATCAGATCCTTAATTATGTGAAATATGGTAAACAAAGAGAACAGTAGGAGGAACATGATGTGCTGTTGGCCGCGCTGTCAATCTTGGACTATTAGATACAGAATACATGTATCTGACGTGAGGTTTTATATCGACGACGATCGGACGTTATCGGTATTATCAGTGGGTTCCGATATCGATCAGACACATTATTGGTGAGTAACGATAGCCCAGGGCATTCTGTCGTTATGCGTCATCAGCTGACAATCTACTTATTTTAATACTAATAGTGCTGAAGGTATCTGTAACTAATCAATTATTTTGAATTCAAGGTCTTGGAAAATAATTGATTATTTATGGATAGATCTAATATGTATGGTTTTGATCATTTGGATTGTTTCTGGCTCTGAAGGTGTATCAACCCTGTGGGATAGGAAATTCACAGGCAGGAGAGATGATCTAGAGATCAAGTAGAAGTGGGAGAGATGATAAAGAGGGAAGAGAGAACAACCAGAGTCGAAAGAGATCAACTAGAAGTGGAAGTGACGATAGAGAGAAAGGGGAAATGATCCAGAGGGAGAGGAGACTAACTAGAGACAGAGAGAGTAACTACTAATGAGAAAGAACATCTAGACATGAAGGAGGTGATCCAGAGACAGGAGAGACGATTTGGAGAAGGAAAAGATTAGTTGCAAATGGGAGAGACAATTCAAAGAGAGGTGAAACGATCTAGGATCGATCCAGGGGTGGGAAAATCCAAATAAAAAATGGGAGAGACTATCCAGAGATGGGAGAAACCAACTAGAAATGAGAGACACGATTCTGAGACAGATTCAGGGTAAGAAGAGACTACCTAGAAGTGGGAGATACGATCCAGAGACAGAAGAGACTAATGAATAGTGATTAACTAATGAATAAGTAATGAATGAATCGTGAAGGAGACAGAAGACGCTAGTAAAGAAAACTAGAAATAAAAGAGATCAACGAGAAACGCGAGAGACTATGCAAGGACAGGAAGAACCGACCAGAGGATGCGAGAGACAATCTAGAGGCACGAGGGATTAGCCAGATCCTGAGAAGAGGAACTAAAGGATCGTAAGTCATGTCTCGATGAATGCAACAGATTAATGTTTCTTCAAATCTTTTTTATTGATTCGTTCAAATGTAGATAACAAATGTACAAAGAAAGTAGAACAACAGTTGACGATTCAGTAAAACTAAATTGAAACTAAACGAAGCCGAGTGGATCGTAGGAAGAGATCGTTAAAACGTGCGTCTCAGGCACGCCAGTAATACTCCCTTCAAAAATCTCGACGATAACGTATCATTCAAGGGCTGATCCTTGCCTTCACGGGAGTCCATACCCGTCCTTAAAGCCTGTTTCACACGATAATAAAATCGTAAAAATCCTTCGAGTACAGACTCTCGTGAAGTTATCCTCCGGAGTCTAATTACTGTCGTCACGGGAGTCCATACCCGTTCTTAAAGCCCATTTCACGCGATAATAAAATCGTAAAACTCCTTCGAGTACAGACTCTCGTGACGTTATCCTTCGGAGGCTAATTCCTTCCTTCACGGGAGTCCAAACCCGTTCTTAAAGCCCATTTCACGCGATAATAAAATCGTAAAAATCCTTCGAGTACAGACTCTCGTGAAGTTATCCTCCGGAGTCTAATTACTGTCGTCACGGGAGTCCATACCCGTTCTTAAAGCCCATTTCACGCGATAATAAAATCGTAAAACTCCTTCGAGTACAGACTCTCGTGACGTTATCCTTCGGAGGCTAATTCCTTCCTTCACGGGAGTCCAAACCCGTTCTTAAAGCCCATTTCACGCGATAATAAAATCGTAAAACTCCTTCGAGTACAGACTCTCGTGACGTTATCTTCCGGAGTCTAATTACTTGCTTCACGAAAGTCCATACCCATTCATATCCATTCTTAAAGCCCATTTCACACGATAATAAAATTGTGAAACTCGTTCCTTCGAGTACAGACTCTCGTGACGTTAACTATTACTCAACTAACCGACACGTCCGCTCTAATCTAATTAAATATAAACAACGGTTCGATGTCTACTGAACGATTAACTGTTGCCTCGCCTCGTTACAGTTCCTCATGTTTCCTCGAAGCGAAATTTTTCTCATTCGAAAATAAATAAAAAAGTATTTATACAAATACACCGTCAATCTCTCTCTCTCTCTCTCGCTCTCTGTGTATGTATGTATGTATGTATTACATGTACGTGTACGTGTGTGTCCTCGTAAATAATACTAACGTTATCGTGTAAAATTCTCGTGGTACTCTGGCTGGAACTACCAAGTCTTTCTTTCATATATAATAGATTCTTTCTTTCATTTTTTTTTTTTTAAATACAACGTGAAGAATTCGTAGAGATGAGCAAAACGTACACGCGACCGCGAGTTCCGGAGAGACCATCTAATCTAATTCACGGTCGAAACAACAGAATTGCGTCTCGCCTTACGCTTAAAGGAACGTACGTTTAATTGAACAATCGTTTCGAACACAAATCAACGCTACTCGAAGATTAAAAGTACTTAAGTTTATCGGGGGTATGTAAAAAACCGCAGAATTGTTCGTTTCTTACAGTGTTTCTCTCCAAGTACTTTCAATAGAATCGCAGCTGCCGGAACTAACACGGTTTCTATTTATTCTTATTGCGACGTCGGCCGTCGATCGACAAGAACGGCCGAAACGCTGTGTATTTGCACATCCGACGGGGACCTCTCGCCCCGATAGAAACGTTCGAGCTTATAAATTAAATAGAGCTACGGGAAGACTGAACTAAATTTCTGACTACGTCGGTGGGCTTTTTTATACGAAGGGTCAAGGGACACGGTACACTAGATTTTTGAGTATATCTAATTTCTCTGTTTTGAATAATCCCAGGGTGTTGACAAAATTCAGGGTTGTGCTACTTGATATGATGCGTGTGCCAGAATTTTCTCGAATTTATGGACCGACTCTTTCTATCTAAAAAAGAAATCAAAATTTAATCTTGTACTATGTCACAAGTAAATGTACAAAATTCTGTAACATTTAATATCTCCAATTGTAATGACTGGAATTTACTAAAAAGATTCAGGGTTGTAGTACTTGATATGATGCGTGTGCCAGAATTTTTTCGAATTTATGGACCGACTCATTCTATCTAAAAAAGAAATCAAAATTTAATCTTGTACTATATCACAAATAAATGTATAAAATTCTGTAACATTTAATATCTCCAATTATAATGATTGCAATTTACTAAAAAGATTCATGGATGTATTACTTGATACGCTGTATGTACCAGAATTTTTTCGAATTTATGGTCCGACTCATTCTATCTAGAAAAAAATAAAAATTTAATCTTGTACTATATCACAAATAAATGTACAAAATTCTGTAACATTTAATATCACCAATTATAATGATTGGAATTTACTAAAAAGATTCATGGATGTATTACTTGATACGATATATATACCAGAATTTTTCCGAATTTTTAGATCGTCGATTTCTATTAAAAATGTATCAAAGCACTAACTAAAAATTGACATCTTTGCCCCATTAAGGAGAATCCTAACAGCCCTTGTAAATTCCGTTGACCCTCCGTAGAATCTAAGTGTACACGAGTCCCTCTCGAATGACAAAAGACGCTTTACAACGACGAGGAGCGCGGTTGCCTTTTTACAATTCAATTAAAATACAATTATCGTGTATACATGAAATCTGATTACCCCTACGGTAACAACTTACTTAACACTATTCCTACAACGACCAGTCAAATGACCGTTTTTAACACTATTCCTACCAGGACTAGTGTTCAACGCTATTCCTACCATTTAAAAACGGTCATTCGACCGGTCTTGGTACGAATAGTGTCAAATGGTAGGAACAGTATTGAACACTATTCCTAGTAGCAATAGTGTTAATCTTAGATATCCGTACTTCAAATCGCTCGAGTGAAATTCATAATTCGACGTATCGAAAGACATAAAACTGTTGAAGAAAAGAACGAAAATAGGTACAGGACATCCACTTAAATGAGCAAAAAATGCCGCTTAACATTAATCTAAGCCTAAGACGTTACGGTAAATGAAAACTTCTGGGGAGGAACAACTGATCTTAAAAAATGTAAGCGTAATCGATGAGCAGTTCGTCGAAAGACAGCGGACTCCGGCAATTATTTCTTTTTTTTGTTTGTTCGCGGGGCCGATCTCGATGGACAGAATATTATTACGCGTGTCCTATTTAAGCTTTGGCGTTAGAAAAAACGAAAGCCGCGAAGCGAGGAGGGCATTGCCTGGTTCGATGCACAAGTTCCTCGGACAAACACGTGTCGGTGATTACCCCCTAAGAGTCGCTAAGTTTTTACCTATACACGGTGATTTATAAAATTCTAAAGCTGAAAACTCGTTTTAAGCTAGGACGACGACGCGAACGGCTCGAAACGTTACGAAAATATAGAGAATGAACCGTCGCGCGGCGCGTACATTAATTGTAAGGCTTGTCGATGTGCTTCTTCTTCTTTCTCGGCCGTCCTGTGCAACCTTGTGTCTAACGGAATTATCGATGATTAGAGACTCTCGTCTTCTAGTTTAATGTACAATTGCTTGGGTTACGTAGATTCTTAAACTGCTTCGCAACTGACAACCGACTCTGGGCCTGGCCATGCTGAGAGACGTGATAATAGTTTTATCGCATTTAATTAATAAAACTATTTTAGGCAAATAGCGCATTGAATTTAGAATTTAAGTAAATAAGTTATTACAAATAATAATGTATCTGTTAGTGAATATTTATATCTTCAAATGATGTTTCAATTCATGTTTTCAGGATTTAACTCTTTGCACTCCAGGAGTTTTTGGAATATTTACTGAATTTACCTATATAATCTATTATATGAAATTACTGTTGATCATTTATTTTCAACGATTATTAAGTTAATATAAATTATCAACATGAATTTCAGTAATTGAATTTAACATTGGAAAGACTAAAAATTAATATATACCTATATTGCCCAAAAGCAGAGAAAAGTTAGAAGCCTGATAGAGTAACAGGTATGGACACCGAACATCCCTTTGGCCTACACACCATCTCCCGATTGTTCAAGCCATATTAACCAAGAAGCTTGACTTCGTTTATGTTGGACACGAGTCAGACTCGTGATTGTTACTTATGGACCAAAATTCTTATCATGAGTCTCACTCTTGGTTACAGGCCAAAGGGTTAATCAGACTCTTACTAGTGTGTTGCCATTTTACTGGGGAAACAATAAAAGCCTGATAGAGTGACATGTATGGACACCGAGCTCAATTAGACTCTTACTAGTATGTTGCCATTTTACTGAGAAAAAGTTACAAGTCTGATAGAGTAACATGTATGGAGACCGAACTGAATCAGACTCTTACTAGTGTGTTGCCATTTTACTCTCAGCATGGCTAGGTCTAGAGTCGGCAAGTGTCGTTCGCGAGGAACGATAGAACCTCGGTGAGAGCCTTCGATATTTCTTATCGTACGATTTCTTATTACTCGTTCCTGGGATAGTTTCTGTTCTCGTGTTATTGTTTATCTCGTTTGTGTTCCTTCTGCTCCTCGGATGACTCTTCTTTGACGGCTGACACCATTCTTAACATGAGGATGGCCAGGAGCTTGTCGAGAGGGTCCATGAAGCCTCTTTGTATCCATTTGGGTATCGTTGTACGGGCGTGGGAGAATCCGAGCTTCTGGAGGATGTAATCGATCCCGTATGGCTCGATGCTCTTACCGGCCCACGAGAGCAACCTGCGATTAGAAAACGTTCATCTGTTATATTGAGTTAAAGGAGTATATTATATGAATAGGAGTAATGAATAGTAATAAAGCGGTATATTATATGAATTATAAGTTATGTAAGTTATTAATTATAGAGTTATGATGGACAGAAATTATGAATCGTAGAATTCTGGATCGCATGAGTTACTGGTTATATTAATTAATTTTTTAATTTATTATATATGAATTAATGATTATATATGAATGAATTTAATAGATTATAATATACAATATATTAATGAATTAATACAAAAATACTATATAATATTATTAGAATTGTAATACCAATGGAATACTATATAACTTAATTGAATAATTAGGAAATCAATTTATATCAAGCATCTTAAGTAACTAATTGATAATATAGAAAAGATTACCTGACGGTTGGCTCGACGTGCCACGTTTTGCACCTGTACGACCGCCAATCCTTTATAAACATCTCCGCCGGATCGAATTGCTTACGTTTCTTCTCGTCCTCGGAGGTGATCGTTGTCGTCGCCGTGGAGGTGCTGGCAGTGCTCGCAGTCCCGCCTCTCCTCTCCTGGGGATCCGGACTATGCGCCCGCACGCTCATGTTCTTCAAAATGAAAAATATGTTATTCAAAATCATGTTCTTCAAAATGAAATTCTCTTCGAGAGACGCGATTGTCTCTTTCTTTACTCGTGGAATTTTCCTTACATTAGGAACAGAGAAGAAACTTACGCGACGTACTTCATAGTTTCGATTACATTTACCTTCTCTTTTTCCTTCAAATACGAAGTAATTAAATCGTGGAGGAAGAAGAACGCCTCTGCGTCTACAGTCACGAAAATATGGTCCTCGAACTCTGTGATGAAACTACACTCGACTAACGGCTTCTCACCTGTTGGAACAAAACGATTTTTATTAACATAAACCATTCTATCCTTCATGATCTGGTTACTCATACGAAATCAAATACAATACTGTTTAAAGAGACAATATATTAGGCTCTATAAAACTCAAACGACTTCTACGTACTTGTAATAATAATATATACAAGTAATTGGTAAAGATTTGATTAACAATAAAATCTACTATTTATTAAATAACTAATGAAATCTACTATTCTTTATAAATAATTTTATTCATGAGAGATATAATAAATAAAAATAGATATAAGAAATAGTGGATTTAATTTTTCTACTATCTAATTAACAAAGTCCACTTAAATCAATATAAAAACTACTCTACTAGTCAATCATGATAGTAGCAAACAAAAATGTTTATATCTCAGAAACAATTGACCTTTGGACCTATGTTTACTAAGCTTTTTTACTCGGTACAGTGTGCCCTATATACCATATAAATATTGAATGCTTTTTCTTGAACACCCTGTATAAATATTGTAAATTCTACTAACAACAGACGTTAAACGATTTCAGAGCCAGGCATGCGAGACATGATTTAAACGTAGCAGTCTAGATTTGCCTGTTAGATTAGATTATAAATATACCATGCACAACAGGTACCAAGAAACGATCTACAATCCCAAATGCTTCTTAGATTCGAAATAAACTAAACGATTCTCTCACATCATACTTACTATATACAACATGTTTAGGAGCTCCTAAAAAGAGAATAATAGATAGGAAATAATTATAGAGAAATACCTACTTAAGGTTGTACGAGCTCTTAAAAATAATGTAAAAAGAATCACAAACCACTGCAACTTTCATAAATTATATAAAGTTATTATTCATTCATTAATTTTATTCTTTACTAATTATATAAAATTATTATTGATAAGAAACTTAGTAATATATGAGTAGAATACGAGAGAATTTTTCTAATGCATTTTAATGAACTATAAATTTTATAAAATGAAGCAAGTTTTACTTTGTTGTTCAGTTTTCACGATTTTTCATATGTTAAATATCTCTGATTGTAGCAAACCTAATTTAATAAAATAATATAAGCTAGAATTATTCTAAACAAATCCAAAGAGGTTCTTTATATAAAAAAGAAAATTCATGAAAATTATCATTGTCAATTTCAAGCTTTCACGTCTTTTATCTACAATATTAAATATATTAGGGTGTTCCATAAGTTTGTGCTTTTTTTCTAATATGAACCTTAATAGAAAAAGGAAAGAAACTTATAGGTCACCCTAATATATATCCAAAAGAAGATAAAACATTCTTTTACACAATCAACATAATCCAGAATTTATCCAAACCGATCCATCAATCCTTCACCTAAACCAAAAACTCCAAATACCAATATCAAACATTCTCACAGCCCATACAACCTCAACAATCCCAATAAATAATCCACTTATCACAGAGTCACAATTACACAAACAAAAGATCCACCCAATGAATATCATATCTACCCAACCAATCCTACTTACCGATAACAACCGGCGTCTTGGCCGTTTGCAGATGCTCGGTTTTCAAATGCAGCTGCAACGAGGGCAACGCGAAGATAACTTCCCTCGCGTGCGAGTGCTCCTGCAGCTTGCCAGTATTCGTCGACGTAGCCCTGCCCCTAGTAGTGACATTAGCGGTATCCGAAGTAGAATCGGTCCTTTCTCTCTCGACGCAAGGGAACCGATCGACGGCGTCGATTTCGCTGCTGGCGAACGCGTAATGGAACCACTCCTGCAGCGACTTGAACTGCGGCGGGAATAGAACGCTGCGACTCAGCTTGCAGACAGTAGCCATCGAGTGATGCCTCGCGTGCTGCTCCTGCTGCTGCCCGAGGCTGATGGTCAGAGTCTGAACGACGTGCACGTCGCGAGTGTTGGGCGACTCGACGCTGGGTATCTCCTGAGCCTCGGTGGTGAAACTGATGCAAGGCTCCTTCAGCGAGAATATCGCCCAGCTTTTGCTCTTGAAATTGATCCCATGGAAACAGGCTAGACTGATGTTGCAGCCGTGAAGCTCCATCGTTCCACCGAGCACGGTGCCAGTCGACGGTAAAGAGAAGCTCAGGCTGCCTAATTGCAACCCGGCTACTTGGGCCAGTACTCCTTGCCAGTGTCTATGGTGACGGGCGTCCGACGCTTGCGTCGATTGATTCCATGGACCCTCGGTGTTGGTTTTCTTGCGTTGGGTTCGTTTCCTGAAGCTGGTGTTGCCGGTTCGCTGGTGCTTCGGTTGCAACGAGCTGAACACGCGTTTGCTGCTTTTGAACTGCTGGCTGAAGAACTCGTCGAGTTTGTAGTACATCTTTAACAAGTCCGCTGTCGTCGACTTGCTGATCATTATTTGAAGCTGATCCCAGCCTAGGTCGCCGTGCATGAAGATCACCGCTGGCCTGGATTAAAGGGACAGGTCAGTCCTTTGGTTTGAACGGTGAGAACGAATGAATGTACCTTCTCGTTGGCATAAACGCGTCACCGCTGTTGTTGCGACTGATCTTCCACTCGTCTCTCAACGTGACGTCCAGCGAGGACACTCGGGACATCAGCACGCTTGTTCCCATGTAGTCGAGTCGCAGCTCTAAGGCGAATAGCTTTAAACCTACTGTGTGGTCAGGCTCTGTCCCCGGCTCCTCGCGGATGTGTACTAAAATAAGTACATTGAATTTACGTCAATTCTACAGGGTAAGACATTTAATAGATTGCTGAAAGATGACAGTCACCAAAGAAGTTGTTAATTGGCGATCATACAACGATTCTCGATCATCTTTATATCAGATAAAAACAATACGAATTTAGTCCCAAATTTAATATTAATAATAGAGGATTTGTCATCGTCATTGTTACATCATTTAACTATATTTGATGCACAGTGATTAAATGTAATAGAATATAATTATCAGTTAGCTATAACTACCTACACTCTTTTGCATTACTACATTTATTTTATGCTTTTATGTGATTATAGTGTTTTTCAGAATTAACGATTTTTGTGTGACACACCTGACACGAACTCAAAAGTTCCTTTACCATTTATCTCTACAATAATTATTAACAGAGTTATTAACACTAAACCTACCGGCACATTTTACACACAACTATACTATATTGAGATTATTTACATTCGAATGCTATTTAATATTGGCACTGATATTTTAGTTTGATTAAGTTATTTTAACAATACAAGAAAACCATTTGCACTTTATTTGTATTGAGGAATTTAAGAAGGGTCATTTGACCATGGTAGGTTTAGTGTTAAAGAATAAAAAAAAAGAATAAAATATAATAATATAACAATATAAAAGAATACAAAAAATATCACACCTATTGATCGTGTGCTATACATCTTATCATAAGTAACTGAGTTAATAAATATCTGTTCACTTGGAAGCGTTGATAAGTAAGACATTAGCAAGTCAGATATCGCTTACTGTACGTGTCGATTTCACTGAGCTCGATGATACCGCCGACGATACCACCCTTGGCGTCCAGACTGGAGCCCCCTAGTCCAACGCCGATGAACAAGTTCTTATGACCCGTGCTACCTATCGACAGCCTGCCGTCGGATCGGAAATCCTTGGTCATCCACGTTACGTTGCCCATCACGTTCCCCATGTTCATGTGGACGTTCAGACGGGTGAAGTTGATGGCGAAGAGTACTAACGTCTCCCACGCGGACTCTCGCAATTTTAGCTCCGACGATGTCTGCTTGTCCGACGTGAAACTCCATCCTCTGCCGATATCTAGAATAATAATAATATATAAGATATTTGTATACATTTACAGATATATAAAATATCTGTGTGTATAGGAGTTTAATTTAAACTCAGATTACTCAACGTTCTTCCTGATATACTAAACATCACGCTCTTCTTTCTTTTCTCTTTACAGTTTTCATACAATTTATGCAGTTGCATGTTGCACAGATTTTTTTAATGTTCTATAAACGCTGAAAGTCATTAGTTTCATTTTATTATCTAGTACCATATTTATTATGTACATTTATAATAGTATCAGAATTATTTTTATTATTGTTGTTGTTGTTATTATAATGTTTGTTTTGTTACTATTATATCTGTTATTATTATTATTGTTGTGATCGTTACTGTCGTTTTTATTATTATTATATTACATTCATTTTATTTATTTAAGTAATATATAGAAATTTTTCTCTGTTCAATTCTATTTAATAATGTCATTTAATAAAAAGTCAAACAAATGACATAAATAATTAAATGATATTATTAGATTTAATTAATATTTTAATAATGTTTTAATAATGTTTTAATAATGGAATAATTGCTAATGTTTTAATAATGGAATAACTTTAATTACAGAATATCTAATAACATAATACCTTTCAATTTTGCGTGCTTCGGTATGTCGCTCTCCAAGCTGAGCCTCAGCTTGTCTCTGTTCAACGTCGGGCTCCGTTCCGGCGCGCTCTTCGACAATCCATCCGGGCCGTGGCGGTCGTAATGCTTCAGCAACGAGCTACCCATCACTGCCTCCTCTTGATTCAATGAAGGGCTACCGTCGCCCTCGGAATACGCGGTTCCGGAGCTGAGATCTCCCAAGAATAATCGACGTACTATGCTACGCCTGTACCAAGCTTTCGGGAACGCCAGGATCTCGCTTAATCTCCGCATGTCGTACTTGAACGACGCTGACCCGATATCCACAATTGCTGAAACATTAACAAAATATATGATGTTATAGAAGGATAGCTGTTTTAATATTATCATTTAATATGGAATGATAGTACCATTTCTTTGGATTCATGAATTTTTATAGCTGCCTATCATAATATTCTGATATCGTTTTCTTCTTAAGTTTGACATGTTTATCTGAGATTTAAGTATGATTCAGGAGTACCATTTCTCTAGATTCACGAATTTTCTCAACTCTGTACCATTAATACTTAAACTTTCATAATTAATTGCAACTTTTACAATTAAATCAGCTCTGTCATAAATAATCCTGCTTCAATACCTATTTACATAAAGTACAATTTTAATACCTGAGTTTTATGAATGTTTACCTCAAGAATTCCTTACAATATTTAATTGATATTGTGTATAATCAATTGCATAAAATTCAATTTGAATTCACTTCACACAGTAAGCCTCGCGTCTATCTCAGACTCGTCAACTGTATCCTATGAGACATGGTAAGTACGTACTGGAAAACCGAATAACAGCCCGGCTGGTGTCTGACTTCTTCGGTTGCTCGCATTGGAAGTTCAACTTGCGACTCCTTGACATGTGAAACTTGACGAACGCAACGTTGATGCTGAGAGAATCTTTTCGCTCGCTGTCTGACAACGGTGACCACTGGGCCTCCTTCAACCCGGTCTTCTTCCCGCCGCCGTACGGATGGAAGATATAAACGGAGAAGTCGGCTAGGCAGCCGGTGACGGACAGCCCGCCGCTCGCCGAGCCGGCCTCTTTGCCAGCTGGCGGTTTGTACTCTCGAGACTCGCTGAGCTCCTCTTCGGCCCGTTTAGACGAGAACACTATGTCCAGGGACGGCAATTGTAGAATGCATTCTACCCGGGAAACTGGTAAGCAAGAGAATCTGGAATTAATAACAGTTCGGAATAAGTGTCAAATTTTATACAATTGTCAAATGGCTACATTTCAGTGCATAATCATATCATAATCTGTCTCGTACAATCATTTGAATTATTGTCTTTAAATCCAAACAATTATAAAGTGACACAAGTCAAGAGAATTATTAATTGAACGAAACTGAATACAAATAATATTAAAACAATTAATATTGCAATGTACAATTAAGTAAATAATTCTAAATTAATAATTAAATGAATGAACACGATTACCTGAACGTAGAGGGCTGCATATGAAAATATACTATCACGTCCACAGGGAAGCTGGCGTAAACGTAATTACTGCTGGCCGCGGTCGCCGCCCAAGACGAGGTCTCCATGTTCTCCAGCGGGAACACAGCGTTCGTCTGCGCGCTGCTATGGAAATTCGTCTTGCTCGGTATCGGTTCTAACGTCTGCTCCAAAAACTCCAAGATATGCGGGCTTATTATCGTCTCCTCCGGTATACTCTGCAGCGTCATCCAAGCGAACAGGCTGGCCTTCTTCGTGCTCGACTTCTTCAGCGCGGTCACCGACGAAGGATTCAGCAGGCTGTTATCCGACGACACGCGCGGTGACACCGACTCCTCCGGAAGCGTCTTCGACTCGTAGTGCACCTGAGAATAGTGTTTAATCAAAAATTTGTTATTAATACTTTTTAAAGTATTCTTTGTAACGATGAACTTTGATTAAAAATAAATAGAATTGATGATTAATAGAGAAAATTCTCAATGTAAGATTTATATCATTACAATAATTACTATATTACTATATGTATCATTACAATATTATTTCTTCGATGAAGGAAGACAAGAGACTGAGGAGGCTGGAACAGAATTTGGAGAAACGGTGCAGGATAATTTGGATAACAAGAGAATGAGTGTTTGGAGAGGGTACAGGATTTAATCCATAATATGAAATTAAGGAAATAATATTATAATATTAGATATTAAATATTGTATTAAGAAATTGTTATATGATAATTACTAATAATACGTCTAAGTTATACCACATGATAATATTATTAAATATCGTATCACAAAAGAATATATTAACATACGTGCAAAATAGAATAGTAACATTGTATATTATATTTTACCTTGACGTCCAAGCCAGGGATATGGAAGATCGTTAAATCCACTAATGGGACGTTCGCGTGTTGCAAATATCGCAATCTTGAGGTGCTTGTAGTCGATGATTTTTCTTTGCTACTTAAATGCTTCCTACTGCTGCTGGGACTGCTAGGTTGAAACTCGAACGTGCCCCCTGAGCAAGACCGCTCCTTTTTCATCCTGCTCATGCTGCAAAAACATATAGTAATCATATAAAACGTAACTAGATAACTAACTCATACAAAACGTATTAGTAATGGTAATCATATAAAACATATAGTAATTGACAATAATTATTAATCAGAAAGCGTTAATACCAGAAGGTTTACTAAAAATGGAGAGATTTATTAAGAGTACTAGCTTAAGAGCATTAAGAGTACTGCATTTTATTATTAAAGGAAGATTATATAACGTAATAGTTATATCTATTAAAAAGAATTAGTACTCACATTTTAATCTCGTCCTCCTTCCCTGGATCCTTCGTATGAAGAACGCATTTCCCACTGTTAATTAGAACCTTCACGTCCAGCTCGAAGTCGATGTTTGGCTCCTGAGCCTTCTGAGGCGTTATATACGGAGACGAGGTCGACGAGGATTGTTCCTTTCCAAACGAATCCAGCAACGGTGCGCTAATCAAATAATATAAATAACACTTAACAAAATCCAATAAAATACTTAATAAATATCAAAATTTCACGTGAACTAAATTAACTCGACAAACGAGAAATCAGTTGCTAAAGAGGTTGAAACAAAAACCTCAACGAGTTCATTTCGATAATAATTAAATTCTATTAGGTGATATTTGTATAATAATATAACGTTCACGCGTTTTTAGTTAGCAGCAAATATAAGACATTTAATATTATTAAATCCATCTAATATCTTTGAACTATTTGATTTTTACACGTACTTTCCTTCCATGCTGTCGTAACTCGACGTGTAACTGATGTCCCTGCTTTTCTTCCTCAATTCCACTCGTTCGCCGTCGATCTCTATGCTCTCAGGCCACTCGAGATCTCCTTCGGGTAAACTTAACTCGGAGCCAGCGCTTGGTAACGACGATTGCCTAAATAATCATTTTATTAATATACTTTATTATATTAGTAACACGATCGCGACGAGCAAATTTTTTCTATTTCTAATACTGAGTATCGGCGAAAAATTCTGAAGCTGTTTTACCGCAAACTTTTCAAGGCGACTTTCAAAATAAACAGGTCAAATAATAAATTCGAGATTGTTCAAGAATAAACGGACGAACGTACCTGCCCATTGTGTGCGTGTCGCTGAAAGTGACCCGAGGTCCTCCGAGTCCTCTCACGCGAAGCGACGCAGATCTGTAAATTAATATTACACGATGAGACATGTTATTGAATTTGATAGATGAATGAATGAAGTTTGTTTTTTTAGTACCGGCTGGGACCGCTCCGTGGGCTACTCTCGTAGCTGGCAGAATTCGCTGAATTCACGTCCATGTTTATGTCTTCGGGGCTTTTCAGCTGATTCTCAAGCGTCGGCGACGGTACTATAAATGAACGTGATCGATACGTATTTGCTTTTCCACCGAGTCCTAATTTACCTTTTATTCCTGATGCCTTCACCGACTGCCTCCTCAACTTTTGGATCATGTTCCTGTAAACAGAATAAACGAATTATTATTATTGAAATATGGATTATTATATTAAATTATAGATTAATATATTATATAATGTACCCAGAGGTAATCAATTATTTTTCTAAGACCTTGAATGTGGTATAATTGAATATCTATTCGTATACCTAGTCTGGATATTACTGATATTCTCTATTATTAATGAGATATAGTATGATTAATAAAATATAATGATTCTATATAATAATTCTAAATAATAATAATCCTATTATTAATAAACGTACTGTTTATTATCATATTTATGTATATTTCTTTATAAAGGCCTCTGTTATTAATAAACCTTCTAACTAATACCTATAACAAAACTTTCTACTACTAAGAAAATATCCTATTATCAATAAAATTTTCTGCAATTAATAAAATCGTCTATTATTAATAAACCTTCAATTGTCAATAAAATCATTAAATAGAATCGTTAATAAAAGCAAGTAAAATCATTAAATAGAATCGTTAATAAAAGCAAAGTTAACTATTATTGGATATACCCATAAGTTTTATATTTATTAGTATTATTGGTATATTAGTATTATTAGTATATTAGTATTTATATTTCCAAGACTTCAGGTGCAAAATAACTGATTACTTACAAATACTCCTAACACATTTAACTTGATTTATGCCATTTCAATTATCAATATATTTTTACCTCCTGAAGCCTTTGAAAACCATAGCTTCCAGCTCGTGTAGACGTTTCATCTCCTGCTCGATGGTCCCGTGAGAAGCTCCTAACGATCTCAAGTCGTTTATGATCTTCGCCTGCTCGTTCATCTCCTTCTCGATCAATTTCGACCTCTTCTTCGCGTCCAGCGACGGGTCGAACACGAACGCCGGAAGACTGTCCGTCCAGTTCTTCGACTTCTTCATCAGTATACTCTCCTAAAAATAATCGATATCAGATTAGTACAACAATGTATGTATACATTTACTATCTCGGTTTCAACTGGCAAGAGACTGGGAATTAATGAGAAAGAAATTGATTAATGACTCCTGAATTATACATGCTGTATTTATTATGTAAATTATGATACTAATTGTATGTTTCTTTCGTCTTCGACGACTTTTAAATTAATATATGCACGATTTTTATTCCATCAACTCTACGTTAAAGCAACAAGTAGTAGTACTACTTACGTATAGAAATGAATAAATGACTACTTGATACTTATCGAATAAATGAATCTTGATATAATATTAACACTTCAAAATTTCTATTAGCAATTCAAAGTTCATTCAGTTTAGTAGATGTCAATATTATTATTTAATATCATTGCTCTTATTTTTTGCTCTATATTGCTATCATTGCACTTTTAACTTCTTCTCTCATGTACTCCTACTTGTATGTACGCTATTTTCATGATTGATATATCAGTTTAAAAGTTGACGAAGAAACGATTAGTGCTATAATTTATATAATGAATATATAACGTGTATATTAATGATTCTTGAAAATTTCAATGTTTCTTCTCATTGGTTTAAAGCTTCGCCCAAACCGAAATAAAAAAACTACAGAGTTATACGTACAATCTTACTGTTACTTCTGATTTTTCCCTTGATTACGAAAACTCTAAGGCAGCTACAAACGATTTTGTCTATAACTATCAATTTTTTTGGCTAACTATCAATTCGGCTAGATACATTACCGAACCGAAGGGCCGTGAGACTATAGGATAAAATAAATAAACAATTGTACCATACTTTTTTCTTAACCTGGCTAGTACTATTATCTGGCTGATCCGCGTCGTCGCTGTCGTAATCAGCCGGCACGTTCATGTCGTCCTCCTCGGAGCCAGTTAACATCGTCAACGTGTGCCCAAGCGCTGAGAGTTGCTGGCCGACGTTCACGTCCAAATGAATGTCGACGCCCTCCATCTGCCACTGGACGTTCAGTATCCATTTCGCGTTATCTGGAAAATATATAACTGTATTATAAAACATATAACACTATATATAAACTGTGTATAATAATATATTATAGAAGAATTATATAGAAGTTGTTTCAATCGAAATTTCGGTATACATAACTTTCCCCGACTGTTGGAAGTATTCCAGTTTAATCAAATAAATTCTTGGTGATTAATTTTGTTGATTGACTAATCTACCTTTGTAAAGGGTCAACATTGAATAACTTTGATAACGATTCGTTAATAATTAACCGATTTTGTTCTTTGCCTGTACCTTCTAATTTTTATCATCTCCCCTAATTTTCTTTAGCTTAATTAACTTTGCAAAAATGTAGATGCAAAGATCTTCGTTTGCTTAAGTGTTTGATTACCTGACTTGTCTGGCTTTTGTGCGATCGTTCTACTGCACACTTCGTAAGTGCCTTCGGACACCATGCACAGGTTCATTATGCTACTGTCGGTCACGTCTGGTTTCCAGTCATCCAGGGAGGTCTCGAAGTCATCGGCGAATCTCAAACACAATCCCATGAATCTGCACGAAGCACAAATAAAATATGATCAGTATATTCTGTAAATATAATTAGTAATATTGTATTCTGTATTGAATTTACTTTTATAGTATAGTGAATTTATGTACTGTATGACTACGTCTGAAGAATCTCTTATGGGAAACCAGTTGTTAAGTAAATTTTTGTTATTAAATTATTAATTAAAAATTATTAATGATAGATCTGTGAAACTTTAGACACACTTAAATAGAGAACTAATGAAGGTTCCTTGTGAATTTCATTCAATTCTGTACACTGCAACCAAAGTTATTAGGATTTGAAGTATGAAATTTGAATTAGAGTAGAAATCATCTTTATACTAAGTGTATTTTTATTAATAACTATGAAATTACTAAAGATAGATTTGTGAAACTTTATATATACTTAAATAGAGGACCAATGAAGTTTCCTTGTGAATTTCAGGCAATTCCTTAGCCTACAACCGAAGTTATTACAATTTGAAGTACTGAACTTAAATTGGAATAGAGTACATTTTTATCTGAAGTGTAACTTTGTTAATAACTAAAATATAGATTTATGAACTTATGAAACTTATGAATCTCTTAAATAAGAGATCATTGAATATTCCTTGTAAACTTCATAACTCATTTTTATCTAAATACTTCAATATCATTAAATACTAACATTTAACCGCTTAAATTCCATTAAATACTAACAATTATCTGCTTAAATTCCATTAAATATCAATATATTTCAATATCAATTCATTCAATAGATTTCAAATCAATATCATTCAATATCAATACTTCAATTCCACCAAATACTAATATCCCATTACAAATAACCAAACTCCCAGCATAAAATCCAAAAACCCTCTCAAATCCCTCCCTATAACCCTCTAAACCAAACCCAAGAAACCTACCTTGCTTTACTGACTAAGCTACCGCTGCTGCACGCCGATATGCTCGTGTTCTCCAAAGTGACGACGACAGCTCCCCTCAGTTCGCCGTCGTACAACCCTCTGCCCCAAGTGAGCGGCAGGGGGTTCAACGGCACGCATATACCCATATCATCGACGGTCAATTGCAGAAACAACGTTCCCAAATGTGGTGCGCTCAGCTGGCTGGTTATCTGGCCGAACGGCACCTTCTCAAACACCTGTTGCGTCGCCGTCAACACCTCCTTGTTCAGATTAGCCCTCTTCTCGTTCCAATATTCGTAGGCATTTTTGTAATTCAACCAGACGAGTATAGCCTTGTCGATGGCCATCGGTTGGACGTATATCAACGGACGTTTCAACGTGATCAGGACTACTTCTTTGTCCTCGCCCTGTGCCATCTCCTCCTGGAAGGCGTTACGTAGACCGACCCTAGTGTTGAAGAAGGCGAACTGCTGGAACTCTGGCTCGGCTTCGTCGAACAGTACGTTCTTTAATAATTGACCAAGGCTCAGGTTGATGTCCAACTGAGCTTTTCCGAAGAGTTTCATGTACGGATTCGGTTGGGTCGCCCCGGAGACGTTTTGTACTCGGTTTGATAACTGGAGTTCGACCGCTCCGGTTTCTAGACGGACTGCTGAGTTCGTTGGGGTCGTCGCTGTCAGCTGAATCCTCTGTAAGTAAGAATCTGAGGTCATTGGTTAATGTCAGGGTTTATTTCGTGTTGCTGGTGTTGGTATTTAGGATTTTCTGATTGTCATTGGGTTGAGATATGTAATTAACGTTGGGTTGCAATTTAGAAAAGAGAATAATAAAACAGAAGAGATCTAAGTTAATTTTCTTTTTGTCATATATGAATTTAAAACTTCAACTTTCTTCCTACTTAAGGTAGTAATGTGGCTATTTACTAATTTCAGATTTTCTTGGGTTCAGATTGGGTTGGAAACTGAATAATTTAGAAGAGAGAAGAATAAACAGATGAGAAATTAATTTTTCATTTGTACTATTCAAGTTAAAAGTTTCAAGTATTCATATTGAAGTTTAAACTTTCAATTTAATTTGAAGATTGTATTATCAATTAATACGATGTTCTATTCTATTGTACCTTGATACGAATAATCAACGTGAACAATATCCTCTTGACCGTCGTATTGCTTGGCTCCTCGTCTTCTAACCAGAGGGGTACAGGTTTCTCACCGCCGTAAACCTTCTGCACAACCTCGTTGACCTCCTTCATGAACACCTTCTGCACGAACACCAGATGATTCAAGAGGTCGGTAGTTAAAAAGTGCTCGAACACGCCAATGTCTGCAGTCGCGCTCAGGTAACTGCCTTGCCTCAATACCACACCGTCTGCCAAATCAAAATGAGAAATTCAAATTTCTTAAAACATATATATAATAAAATAGAAAATATGTGTATATTAAAATATAATAATAAAATATATATATAATACAGAATATTTCTGAAAATATGTAAGCAGAATCTTGATATTCCATGGAATATTTGTGTTCAATAGAATAGCATTGTAGAAGAGAATTTTTCAATTGTATGGAATATTGATGACCATGAAATATTATTCCTTTATAGTATTATGGTACCAGAGGAATATTAATATTCAATAGGACATCAATCTATTATTGATTCTTAATATTTAGATGAATATTAATATTCAATAGGACATCAAGCTATTATTGATTCTTAATAGTTAGAGAAATATTAATATCCCATGAGACATCAGTCTATTATAGATTCTTAATATTTAGAGGAGTATTAATATTCCATAAGACATCACTCTATTATTAATTCTTTAGTTTGTAAAACTAGGTTTGTTCTCTCGTGTTTGTACAAACCTAGTTTAGAGGAGTATGAATATTAAATGTAAAATATCATTCTAAAATAGAAATTTAACATTATGAGAAATATTAATGTTCCAATATTATTCTTTTATAGAATCTCCTCTAAAAACTGGCAGCCTATGATCATTTAATCCCGTGCAAGAGGATTACATTTTGCGCCTTGAATAGTTAATTAACAGAATTCAGTCCAGAGCGCAAGTGCTCACTCAGCACTGGCCAAGCATCAGCGTACAGGTCGCGCAAGGCCTCGGTATTCAACAGGCAAAGGGATAAAAAGTTTCCAACTCTATCAAACCAATTTAATCACTTAAATTAATTGCATGTATTCACCTGCAAGTTTGCTGTCGTTTATGTTATTATTTCCATCCTGAATATACTCTGCAGACACGTGAACCTTCGGTAACGCTATACTAGCTTCAGAAGGTAGATTCGCCTCGGTCACTTGGAGCTTCGTCGTGAAACTCAAACTATGATGAGGTAAATCGATGGTGAACTTGGCTTTGCTCCCGGTTATCCCGGAGCTGGTCACCTGGTCCATCTTGTACTGCGCTTGCAGGGACGGTAGCAGCGCCGCTGTTATGCTCAAGCTCTGGAGTATTATGTTAAATTGCATCACGATGGGCTCCAACAGGCCGGAGACCGCGTGAGGTTTCTCTAAATCGACCGACGGGGCTGGCGCGTAGTGATGAGGACTTCCAGGCACGGCTGCGTCCACGTCGTCTTGTTGCTGCCCTCTGGACATCCTCGACGAGGTCCTGGTCACTCGAAGTTCCTACAGAGTGTAATCTTATTAATATTTATGTAGTATAGTATAATCTTATTAATATTATATTATAATATTATATATTATTAATAATCTTATTAATATTATAATATTAATCTTAATATTGATAATTTTAAATTAATTAATATTAATAAAAAGATGTAACTTTGTTGAGATATAAGGTACGTCGTGAAAACTTTCTTGCGATAAATAACGTACATAATAAATACTGTAAAAACAATAACACTTCCTCGAATAAAAAGAAATAACAACTCTTTTATAAATCATAAAACATACTAGCTAAAGTAGTAGTATAGTTGGTAAGATTTCACATTACAGAACAGATTGTACATTCTTAAATCCAACAGCGTAGGAATGGTTAATAAAAGTCTATCTAATCCAATGCAAACGAACTCAAACATTTTCAACATCAAACTCAATAATAAACTTAAATCTAAATACCAATTAAATACGTACATTAATATTCAATATAAAAACATGAAATCGACGCGATCCAACTTACTTGTAAAGTCGACGACAGCTGCTTGCTACCTCTGGTCATCATGCCATGCAGAGCCACAGGATGCTGGGGGATGTCAATATTCACAGCACCCACGGTCAACAACCCGCTGTTCTTATCCTTCTGCCGTCGACTGATGCTCGAGTACAACGCTTGCGACTTCCCGACTGTTACTTTAACCACCGTCTGTTGATTAGGCGCGACGCCTTCCAGCAGGACGATCATCGTCCTACCGATTTGACCGGTTAAACTGCACTCCAAACTGGCGGGTCTAGATTTCTTCCTGCACGTGATGCTAGAATGGAGACTCGTTATCTCGGCTTCGAGTTTCAGCCCACTGAGAGTCGCTAATAATCGGGTCCTGTGTATCCGGGCGACGCCGAATATCACTAGTCTTGTACGTTCACCCGTGACGATATCTGAAACAATTGTTTAATACTTTATCAATTTATTTATGATTTATTTATGACGATTTTAATTATGAGTGATTTATTTATGACGATTTTACCAGGCTACATGCTGAGGTTGGAGACGAAATAATACTAAACTTCAAATTCTTGCTTGAATCTAGACTTGATTGTCTCATCATTCTACCTGAATCTACCTGAACTATATATATATTTTTTTCACTCTCTCACATTTGTACTATAATTAACAAAAATAATATAATTGACACATAAAAACAATGATTAGTCGTATCTCATCGCACACTAAAAACCCGAAATTACCTTCTCTCCAACCCAAAACCATGAACAATAACAACCAACCAAAATACTCACTCAACTCTCTGGGTAGCGGCACAGGCGTCGAGCTGTTCTCAGCGTTCATCCCTTTCTCAATATCAGCATCCTTCGTCTCATTCAATAGCTCGTACTTTCTCCCACTCTTATAATGCTCCGACGCATCAGCCGGTATCGAGAAACGATGCGTAATAGTTTTCGTCTCAGGCCGAGTCGCGTACAAGTCCAACAAATAATAAATCGTCTTCCAGCAGCGCGGCGTCAGGTGAGTAGCGTCTTTTATCTTATCCGGAATTATACAGAATTTGTCTAGCCCGGAGCCGTTGGGACTCGCGCCGAAGTTCGGCGTTATCACGCCCTCGCTCAGGTTTATGTAACCCTTGACGCTCTTCCCGGTGCTGCGTAGCTTCTGCGCGAAACTCTGTGGACGCGAGCGAACGGTGGGACCGCCGCCGGCCGGCGCCGGTTTCGCCCGGCTCGGCTCGAAGCTGCTACGGACCAGAGCGGCGTCCGTCTTCTTGCCTTCTATCAAAAGTTGCTCTTGTAAATCTGATGCTAGCGAGAAAGCAAAAGTACATTGTATTCAAGCTCGGCGATATGGTCGCATGGGGTCAGGCGGTGAATCGCAGCAGGCTCTTGGATGAATTGAAACAAACATAATTTTTGATGAGTTTTGTTTATCGTATCAGGTTGAAGCTACAGGAAGTCTTCTTTTATACGTTTTTCTAATGAGTTTTGGATATGTTGGAGGTATGATGATCCTTTAGCTTCACAATCTTTTTTAATCTTCTTTTATAAGTGATTTAGTTTTAGAAGTCAGTGTTTAATTTTGTTATTTGTTAAGATTCAAAGATAGAGGAATTTTTATCTCGCAAACTAGTAGAGATATTTAAATGAGTTTTGGATATGTTGGAGGTGTAATAAATTTTTAGCTTCACAATTCTTTCTAGTCTCCTATTATTAACATTCATCGATACGGAGTATACCATCAACATGCAGAGTACCTAAAGCATGTCCAAAACTCATTCAAATAGTTTCAACGGTACATAATATAAAAATTCCTAAAACTTCAATCTGATACCCAAAATCAAAAATCATTGATCCTACATCGAGCAGTAAAAAATGACAAACGTTTATTACTCCTCACGAATCTTATCCCTATAGGAAGAACTCGCTAGGAAGAGCTGGCTGCGATTCACCGTGCGACCTTGATTAAGCTAATAGGAAACAGTATATTTACTTGAGGATGATCCGTTCTTCGTCGCCGGATCGTTAACGATCAAATGATTGTTTCGTTTTCGTTCCGGTTGCTGTTCTTTCAGCTCCATTTGCGTCTCCTTAACGTTTTGATACATATTACTTATCTGATGTAACAATCGGAGAAGAGGCATGTTTACTTGCTGGCTAATGTACCGTATGTTCAAACTAAAGTTCACGGACGTGCTCGTGTGCTTCTTCAGCTGGCCCCGTGATATGTAAAGTACCGTTTGCTTTTGTATCATATCGTCTACCGTCATATCAGCCATTTTTTTAACGTCGATGTCAATGCCGATCTTCTCGCACAGAAACGCGGGCGTTTCCGGCGGTATGTCTAAGTGGAACTTCGAGTTACCCTTCTTCGTTTGGTACTTGTTACCTGAATCAACATAAACGGATCTTCGTTATTATTCACACGTTTAACAATGTCAAATTTTATTCATAATAATGGATTTTATTATTAAAGAAAGAATTATTGATAGTAGAGTGTTTTATTAATGATAGCGTCATTAAGAATAGAAGATTTCAATGGTAACAGAGGCTTTTTGATATAACATCCTATTATTAATAAACAGTCCTAAACAGTCATAAACTACTAATAAAATTGTACTGTCTTAATAGAACATACTAACATTTATAAAACGTTCGATTATTAATGAAACATACTGTTAAACATAATGAAACTATAAACCTTCTATAATTCCTGAAACTACGTACTATTCGTAAAATCTTCTATTATCTAGAAGATGTTCTGTTATCAGTAGCATTTTACTGTTATTGATACAATCTCCTATAGCCAATAAAATATACTGCTATTAATAAAATCTTCTACTACTAATAAAACATCCTATGATTAATAAAACATTATATTATTAATAAATCTTTATGATGAATGGACTTGAATGAAAAAACTCATAGACGTGCTTCCATACTAGTATAAAATCCTTAAATATTTACATACTTCCCAGCAACGTCTAAAAGTAATTGCATAATCCATAGATTGCAAGCTTACCTTTCCTTTTGTCCGTCACTTTCCCAAATTCACTGACGACTATATCAATACGCATGGTTTCCATGTTCCCTACTAACGACAAGTTCGATCCTAACGAGTCCAACGAGGACACGTTGTTCGTATTCCCTGAACCGATGGCAGACAACATTTGTTGCGGCATAACCGAGAGGGATGACAAGAGTGGCTCGAAGATTAAATGCGCGTCCAAAAGCCTGAGGGAATCCTTCATCGGGTAAAGGAGAGTGCCACTCTGCACGTCGGAGTCCTCGGTATCGTCGGTTGTCATCGTGTTTATCTTAGAATCCTAAAAGATTAAGCTGACGTTAGTATTAAGTATATAAATATATGGTAGTAAATGAATTGATAAATAATTGACAGTATAAAGAGCTGTACAGAAATACACGATTTTTATGAATGATGATTGGGTTTATTCCGATGCACCATTTCTGATCTGTATAGTAATATTTCAATAAATAATTGACAGTATAAAGAGCCTGTTAATTGCATTTTTGTTAATATCTACGAAATTATTAGAGATACATTTATGAAACTTTAGACACACTTAAATAGATAATTACCGAAGCTTCCTTGTGAATTTCATTCAGTTCTCTTCATTAGAACCAAGATTACAGCAATTTCAAGTTATTACACTGAATCGGGATTGAAATCATTTTCATACTAAGTGTATTTCTATTAGTATGATCTATGAAACTTTAGAGATACTTCAGCAACAGACTAATAAAGGCTCTTTATAAATCTCATTCAATTCTCTACGCTACACCCAATCTCATTACCAAAAATGCTGCATCCCATCTCCCTTAACTTCATACAAAACAGAACATAAAATATAAATCAGAAATATAATCAATTCTACTGACATAACAACATAAAATATAATCAATTTTCGAGTACCTTCAAAGATTTTTGCTCAGCATGAAAGACCTGAGACGCAAGAGAGTCCAATCAAAAAACACACGTCTTCATGATCATCGTGAAAATCTTCGTCAAACAACAAAAGACCCTTACCCAATTCCCTTTCAAATTACTCTTGTCGTTGTCCTTAATAAACTCCTGCTGCTTGGCCATCCAGCTGTACAGATCCTCGCCGGTGTTCAACGGTTTATTCGAGTGATGACTCGTAGGCGACATCACCTGGTCCAGGCTGCCGGTGCTGTGCTGGCTGTGCCCACCGCCGGAGTAGATGCTCGGGTTCGAGCCGAGCTGATGCGAATGGGAGATGTGTATCTGCGGTGTCTTCTCTTCCCTCAGCGTGCCGTAACCTGACGCAAAACTGTACTTGTACACATTTGATTTTCGTCGTTTAAGCCTTGTTAAATAATACGTTAACTGAAGGTATCAAGCGTGAATCATTGTGAGATTAACAGAAGAACAGATAGATGTTGCGAGCAGTACGATGAATAAAGAAGCGATAGATGTGAGTAACAGAGGGGCTGCTGTGATTTAAGTGCAAAGCAACAGGAATCTACAGAGGGGATTGAACGATTGGTAGTCTACACATCAGGGTAGGGTTTTATTAAGGTTTATGCGATTGTTGGTAATTGTCAGGTTTATTCAGATGTTGTTTTTATTATTAAGATAGTAATTATCTGTTTTATTAGTTATAGGATTATCAGGTTTATTAGATTATTCGTAATTATCATATAAAATTGTCAGTTTTATGAGATTAACAGTAATTATCCTATAGGATTATCAGTTTTATTAAGATTTGTAGTATTATTTATCATAATCATATAGGACTATCTGCTTCATAAGGACTTTTTTAATTATCCTATAGAATTATCATTTTTATTAAGATTTATATGATTCTCTGTAATCATCATATAGGATTATCACTTTTATTAAGATTTATGTTATTACTTATAATTGTCATACAGGATTATCAATTTAATCATGATCATGATTAAAAGAATTAGTAGTAATGTAGTAATTAGTAGTAAATTAGTAGTAATGTAATAATTAAAAGAATTGTCTTATTTATCATTTAATCATTGTAACGTATCAATTAGAATAATTTTCTCTTATTTTCATCAAATAAATATTGTTATTATCATGATCAACCAAACATTTCCTATCATTTCAACATAATAACAATCGTAATACGTTTCTAAATCTGTATTTCTCGTGGCACTGATGTGTAGACTGGGTCTGACAGGGGTGAGGTTTGGTTTTCACGTTGCTTCACTTACTTATGTTGTTCGGTTCCCGGGTCTGATTGAACAACCCGCCGCTAGCAAGCAACGGGAAAACGATACTTGCTCGTGTACTAGCGGGCATTTGCGTGGGTTGGAGCGACTTTCCTTTCTTTACACGTACTACTGGCGGAGAGGGGGAAGTTAATGAGTCCGGGCCTGGAACCGGTGTTGCTATGGGGGTCGTATCTTTTCCACGGGGAGAGCTTACAGGAACCGTCAAACCGTCACCATAAATACCTGCTCATCCCATTACAAGCTATGATTCACGGTCCAGAAACAGCACAAACACTTATACTTAACAGGTGGATAACAAAAGCAGTTTTGTCAGCTGATTAGTCCATCATGGATTTACGGAGCTATTTTCTATTATAACTTTAGTGAAACTATTAGTAAAACTATTTACTATTAGTAATACTATTTGATAAGAATTTGTTGATGAAGATCTATTGGCGAAGAATATTTGATGAGGTAATAACCGAGTTTGAGTAGTGTTTGACAGATGATGATAATTATCATTATTTTCACAGCTATTGTTCAAATTGTTTTCCATTGAGAACATCAGAATGATGATAATACTGAAATAATAGTGAAAGCAATTTTCAGTAATAAATTTAGAACTAAAGAATATAATTTAGAATTGAATATAATATTGTTTCATTGCAGGTATGCGTCCATTGCATTACTTCATTCAGAGATGTTAATAATTGAATTATACTGAATTTCGAAGAGATAAAAAAATATCAAATAAAAAAAGACATAAAATAAAATCAAAACTAAACAAAAGCTCTAAACATTACAAATCGATATTCCTAAATCAAGAAACGCTCTAAGTGTAACTGATGTAACCATATTCGGGGGTCCGTGAAGGAAGACTAGAATAACTGGTTAATAATTAAGCAGAGAACTCTCCTAAATACTTGACGATCGCTAGAGGAGCATAGGCACAACCGTGTCAATCTGTGCTCGCACGAGGAAGCGGAGTAAAAAAGCGATTATCTCAACTCGTAAGCAGATGCTAAAAGCTGCGGGTGTATCAACTTGTTTGTTCAACAAACGAATATCCATTAGTCGTACACGATATCGAAGAGGGGAAAAAAAAGAAAAATAAACGAATAAGAAGAAGACGTTGTACCAGGTATCCTCAATGTGGATTAATCAATAAAACAATCGTGTTTGAGATATATTAATACCTGTACTTTTGTCTTGACCGCTCTTCGCGTGTGTATGCTTGTGCATGTGATCTGTGTGAATTAACATAGCACACTCGTCGGTGACTTCCTGATCATCAACTTCTCCCGCGCTACCCTCACCGTCGGTCAGCAAATTTTCCTGCGACAACGACAGATATGCCAATTGTAGAATGGTAATGGCACGTTTCACGTTAAATCGTGATCAACGGTAGACTCTTGTATAATTTTTGTTTTAGAAGGAGACGATATAAAAATTTGGTAAAAGATATAGAGAATAGTAGTAGCATATAAGTAGTACATCCATGAATTTTGTCGACAGATTCCATTCGTCAGAATTAGAGATATTAACTGACTCTATTAATATTAATTAATAATATAATATGATATTGACTAACAAATGATACACAGTATGAAAAGATGTATATCTATGAATTTGTTTTACTTATCATTTATTTCTAGTTTAGATAGTTTATGTATTTTATTTGTAATTTATATAGATAGTTTGATAGGTTTGATAGAGACAAGGAGGATAGAGTTAGAGTTTCATCTGATTTTGATTACTTCTCGGTTTACCTAATATATCCATGAGTTTTGATACTGTTATACAGAATTTTATATGTATGACGTAATTATTTATATTGATACACAATATACCAGTATACCAAGATGTATATCCATAAATTGTTATACCAATAGTATTTTATGATATACAATGTTTATATTGATGTACAGTAGACTAGTACACCAAGATGTAAATCTATGAATTTTCTCAAAAGATACCATTTATTAGAACTGGAGTTATTACTTGCAATGAAAGTTTATATACTATTATGGAAGACCAAGGATTGACAATTTTTTTAAATGGAGTGATCAATTTAAAAATCCAATAAACTTCAATGGTACGTAGTATACTAGATACTATGTCTATGAAGTATTTCAATAAATTCCATTCATTAGACCTGAAGACGTTAATGGAAATTGAAACACCATAAATCAACTAAAAACTATACATCGCGTTGCATGTTATCTCCGTTATACAAGAGTCTACCAACAATGACACATGAGAGAAACAGCAAGAATTTTCCTAAAAGAAGTTTTAAATTTCACAGGAAGTCGTTCGAACTGATATCAATGAAAGCCTAAGCACTGGAGAGCCCTCACCGCTTCCAGCTCGTCGACATAAATCACGAGATTTCTGATCTCAAAGCTGAACATAAATCATCAATGGCATACATACAACTCCTGTTAATGAAATCGTATACGCGTTAGACGGTAGCAGAGTTAACACTTTTAGAACTGAGTTAGTTAC
>SHCU01000294.1:20049-30886 GCA_004307685.1 Ceratina australensis | reverse complement strand
TCGGTCAGCAAATTTTCCTGCGACAACGACAGATATGCCAATTGTAGAATGGTAATGGCACGTTTCACGTTAAATCGTGATCAACGGTAGACTCTTGTATAATTTTTGTTTTAGAAGGAGACGATATAAAAATTTGGTAAAAGATATAGAGAATAGTAGTAGCATATAAGTAGTACATCCATGAATTTTGTCGACAGATTCCATTCGTCAGAATTAGAGATATTAACTGACTCTATTAATATTAATTAATAATATAATATGATATTGACTAACAAATGATACACAGTATGAAAAGATGTATATCTATGAATTTGTTTTACTTATCATTTATTTCTAGTTTAGATAGTTTATGTATTTTATTTGTAATTTATATAGATAGTTTGATAGGTTTGATAGAGACAAGGAGGATAGAGTTAGAGTTTCATCTGATTTTGATTACTTCTCGGTTTACCTAATATATCCATGAGTTTTGATACTGTTATACAGAATTTTATATGTATGACGTAATTATTTATATTGATACACAATATACCAGTATACCAAGATGTATATCCATAAATTGTTATACCAATAGTATTTTATGATATACAATGTTTATATTGATGTACAGTAGACTAGTACACCAAGATGTAAATCTATGAATTTTCTCAAAAGATACCATTTATTAGAACTGGAGTTATTACTTGCAATGAAAGTTAATATACTATTATGGAAGACCAAGGATTGACAATTTTTTTAAATGGAGTGATCAATTTAAAAATCCAATAAACTTCAATGGTACGTAGTATACTAGATACTATGTCTATGAAGTATTTCAATAAATTCCATTCATTAGACCTGAAGACGTTAATGGAAATTGAAACACCATAAATCAACTAAAAACTATACATCGCGTTGCATGTTATCTCCGTTATACAAGAGTCTACCAACAATGACACATGAGAGAAACAGCAAGAATTTTCCTAAAAGAAGTTTTAAATTTCACAGGAAGTCGTTCGAACTGATATCAATGAAAGCCTAAGCACTGGAGAGCCCTCACCGCTTCCAGCTCGTCGACATAAATCACGAGATTTCTGATCTCAAAGCTGAACATAAATCATCAATGGCATACATACAACTCCTGTTAATGAAATCGTATACGCGTTAGACGGTAGCAGAGTTAACACTTTTAGAACTGAGTTAGTTACTGGACAAACCCGGACAGTCGCGGTCGTAAAATCAACTACTCTCAGAGAGTAAAAGAAGCTCTCTCTAAGCCATATAATAATGCTACTGCGTGTAGATTTTTAAGGTTCTTACTGAATTTAATATAGTTATCCTCCTGTACGCCATTGCTTATTCGCTGAAAATAAAAATTCTCTGAATACTCCGGATTAACTTCTCGATGAAATTAAAAGCTTCTTGCCTTGAAATCCATTGTAAAGAAGATTTTACCGTGTCGAAGAAGAGTAACGAGAAATTATACGAAACGAGCTTGCAGTTTTTATGTAGTTTTTTGAAGGAGAGTCGTACCTCGTCTGGATCTGAGACGGCGAACGTTACGTTCAGCGGTTTCACGTGCTTCGTTTTGTAGTTGTGTTCCAGTAATAACGGCGTGTAGAGGACGTTCTTCCATTGCCTGCTCAGTACTATCACGCCCTGGAACATTAATAGAAATACTAAGATCTTAATAAGTAAGAGAAGTAGTAGAAGAAGTAATAACAGAAGTAGAATTATTAACAGTAATAAGGAGAAGAAACAGAGGAAATTTTCACTAATAACAGGAAGAATAGTGTACAATAAGATTTTAATAGAAAGACAAAGCAACAAGAGAAGAAGAATATTTTCTTTATAATATAAGAATTTACTTATTTGTACAATTTTATTAAATATATCATATGTATGATATTTTATTGAAGATTTATTCTTAATAACAGGAATAACATGTAACAGTAAGCTTTTAGGAAGAATTTATTAATAGTAAAAACAAGAATAAGAGAAAAAAGAAAAAGAAGATTGATAATATTAAGAAGAAGCAAGAAGGAAACTTTATTAATAATGATAAGAAGTAGAGGACTCAGCAGAAGACTTTGAATGAGATCTTAATAATAATAAGTAGAAGCAGATGAGGAAGAAAAAATAAGAAGAATTTATTAATAATAACAAGAATAATAAAAACGAAAACGATTTTATTGATAAGATTAACAATAGTAAAAAGTTGAAGAGAGAAGAAGAGATAAAAGAAAAGGACTTTATCTATAATAATGAGTGTAGCATATAATAAAAAGCAAACTTATGTTGTAACAACGTGCTATACTTAATAACATATAACAATAATAAATTTATTTACCTGTCGAAGCGTCGACAGAAGGGGCAGGTCCGATTCCTTCAAGTTAACTTCGATGCTCTTCAGATCATTCAGCAGGACGTAGTTTTGTAAAATCGTGCATAATTGACATGACGGGTCCTCCTGCAGGGTCTTCGCCAACGGAGTTAGTCGGCCGTAACGACTCTGTAAAATAAAATTACACTATTACTTATTGGGATCACTATTGGGATAGAAGCTTTTTAAAATAATAGAAGATTCTATTAATAATAGAAGCTTTGCTAAATACCAGAACATATTACTACTAACCCCTTGACATACAGGAGTGTTTAGCCCAAGTCATTGAATATCCAGGAATTAAAATAATACTACATACCTTCGTTGGCATGTGAGTCGCCTGAACGTCGATGGCTTCTGCCATCAGGCAAGCGACAACAGCGGTCGACCTCCGGTACATAGTTCGGAACATATGCACAATCCGAATAGCGAACTTATTGCTAGGATTCATCCATGCGTTGATCGCGGGTGACGCGGTGCTCAGTAGGTTCCAGTCCAACCGGGTGTAATCGATCTTCCTTGTTATCGGAGTCCGAGGAGGCGCAGCGAAATTGAACCAGACTGTCTTCAATTCGATGATACAAGAAACGGTATTCCCATTACCGGCTCTTGAAGCTAGGCTGCCGCACGTCGCGCTGGTGTTTATCTGCGCCCCGTTGTGCGGATTGCTACCTGCTGTTTCTGGCTCCGCCGTTGCTGCAGTGGAACCTGGAAGATATTGTAGTGATATTATATTAATTTTGTTATTATGTAAGCAATTATTTTCCTATAATTCTGGATGTAGTTATCGAATACTAATGGGTGAAACTGATGAATTGAATACTAGTGTTGTACTAATATGATAGTTTATTATTAATAATATCTTCTGGTAGTTAGCAAATCTTGTATTATTAATAGAATCTTCCATTATTTTAAAAAACTTCTGTTATTAAATCAAACTTCCTGCTATTCGCAAAAACTTCCACAGCTTATAAAACCTTTTATTATTAATTGATAATAAAAGCAAAAGGTTCAACAGGAAAGAAATGGAAAAAATGTCATTACGTACCAGCTGCATTGTCCAACTCTTCTTGGCTCTTCACGCTGTCCGTGTAAAATATTTCCGATTCGACCTTCTCATCATCGTTCCCGTTCTCTCCCTTCTCGAATTGAGATCTCTTCACTATCTTCAACTTGATTCCTTCCAAGCCACACTCGTACATTATAAAACCTAGTCGGTCCTCTCCGGTGCCCAAAGTGAACTCTTCCGTTGCTTGCGGCGAGCCAGCGGATTTCTATAAAGTAACAGAGATTTCACACGAACCATTATATTACCGCGTCAGGTTCTGTGAATTATTATTTATCTGTAGGATAGAATTATTTATTATACATGTAGGATAGATTTATTTATCTATTGTATCTAATTGACACCATAACTTATGTAGGCGTAAGTCTGAAGTGCAGTGACTTCCTTTTACGAACAAAATAGCTTAAACCAATTGTAGGAATTGACAAATGGCCAATAATTTAGTTGTTAATTCGTGAAATAAACATACGGATTTTTCTTTCTCATCGGTGAACTGATGCGAGTAATAGTCCTTCAGCGGAGAGGTGATCCTGGTACAGGCAAAGAGGACTCTCGAGTAGTGAGCAGGGATAGCTGTGATGACAGCGTCTTTTAATATCGACGATTCGTTGCGAAGTCTTCGTAACTGCGAATGAGCTTTCCCTGCAAAATAA
The DNA here is from genome assembly GCA_004307685.1 of Ceratina australensis. Classification (NCBI taxonomy): domain Eukaryota; kingdom Metazoa; phylum Arthropoda; class Insecta; order Hymenoptera; family Apidae; genus Ceratina; species Ceratina australensis. Next base: position 26,805 of record SHCU01000294.1, on the reverse strand, counting down.
CTTCAGTCAGTATTTCATGTAGAATTATTATTTTACTGGACGAGTTAAAAAGTGTTATTACGACATTGCAGATGATTTATTAGAACTGCACATTATTGATCGCACAAAGAAGTGTAATAAAGTAAATTTAAAGAAAAAGAAACGTTAATTAATATGTGTATTAACGCAAGAACTGTACATCGTACAGAAAGCTTGGCTTCTACAAAAACGCAGGGGGTGCAAACATCCTTCAAACAGTATTACATAGTTATAATTTGTTTAATTACATGGAAGGATGCAAACGAAGCGACAAAGATGGAACTACATAATTCACACAGATGAAAACACAATAGGAAGTCACCGAGCCTCAAAGGTGAAAATAATAAACTGACTGTAGAGTTTATGAAATAAATGAAACTTGGTTTACCTATATTCAACGTGACTATGATCTCTTCCTGTTGCTTCTCGGAAGTCTCGATGTACACCGTTTCCCCGCTGCCGATGTCAGCGACCACGGCAGCGGTCTGATGCCCAGGTAAAAACGCTTTACTGATCTTATTCACTTTCTTCTGATTCGGCAACACAGCCGGCTTGTGAAACGTCTGAACGATCTCGCGTGCCTTTTTTCCTAGGTAGAACCTCGCCGTCACGTCGTCGAAGCAGACGGCGAACAACGACACGCACGTTAAATCACGTATGTTCTCCAGTGCTGAGAAGGATATTATCTCCTCGACCACCGAGGCTTGTAACAGTGTGATGTTCATCTGCGATTCAACGAAATTTCGAACAGTCACATTTTTTATCGTCAGGGTTGCTTTAATTATTATTATCAGATTGTTCAAAAAGTGTTTTCGGTTTTCCCTATATTAAACTTTATTCATATAATTCATATAAAAATAGTAAGATATTATTAAAATTTTAAGAGAAAACGAAATTACTTTTTGAGCAACTGAATATCACTAATATTATTAACTGTCAATTACCTTTGGTAAAATAATGCTACCTTGTACTTGGGTCATAATGCTCTCCTCGTAGACATTCGTTTGCAACGCGATTTTACCTGTTAATAAAGAAATATAGGAATATTAATATACCATATATATTATTCACCCTTCGAGTCACAGGAAACTCTTTTTCATATCAGGTATTCTTAATAATTCTAGATAGCTACTTGTACTTTTAAATATTTTAGTTACATTTCTTTTTTAGACTTTCTATTTCATAAAAATTGTTGACTCAAAGGGTTGGCAGGTACCGAGTGATCGTAAAAGCAACTGACGTTTATCGTCACCTTGACCATTCTTGATATTCCTCTCGGCCGTAGACCGTTTCGAGCTGGTCTGCACTTGGCCCCAGTAGGATAAACTCTGGTCCTGCTTCAAGATATTAGCGTCCTCGACTTTCCCGATGCACTCGTGGTGCAGATGATTCAGAATCGTCAGCGGATGTAACGTAGCCAGAGTCGGTATAATTGCATCGATGAACCGTTGGAGAGACTCGAGCACCATGGGGCTAAGCATCACGTCGACGTCTCCTTTGAACTTGACGATCACCGTCGTACGCGATCCACTTTCATGCTGCACGGCTAATAACTCTTCTTTGTTACTAGCCGTGTGATCTTCTTCGCCTGGAACAATAATCATTCATGTCAGGAATTTGATGGAATGATAATGATAATAATACAAGTATATTTGTAGCTCAAGGGATTTCGGATTCACCATTGGTAGGTATGTTTGATAAATGTGATGAGTACACGTAGATATTCTGTATTTAAACATTCTATTAGTATTAGAATCTAATATAAAATACTTTGTTATTATGATAATCTTTTATTACTGTTATTAAAATCTATTATTAATAAAACCTTCTGTCAAAATCAACCAAACCTTCTAAAATCCTTTGGTAATACGAATGGTTACCTTCCATGTGGTTAATAGTTGAACTGTCCCAGAGGTACGGATGCGTCGGTGTCTTGTTGGACGAGTTAGCCACAGGCGAGGCATCGGACTTGGTGATCATCTTCAACGAGGTGAAACCTTCCGTAACCGTTTCCAATTTCGGCACGTACCTCCCGCCGACGTAGACCAGCCTCCCATCCTCTGAGCGTTGGAAAAGAGGCGTAGTGAACGCTGCACCTCCGGCAGGTATCGACGATTGGCTCCAGTTACCGCAGCGCACCTGAAGTCACGTGTCATCTTATAAAATAACAATATTCTAATTGTAATTCATATAAATAACTATAGACTGATATATACTACAGACCGAAGAGTATTGATAGTAGTGGACTAACAAGAATTGTGTGAAGCTAGAAGGCTAGTATACGTAGGAGATATTCAAGACTCCTTTAAACGTCTGTTAGTTTTTGAGAAAAAAATTCCTATAAAGATAATAATTATTAATATAATAATAAAAATATCTAAATCAATGAACTTGAATTCCAATTCTTCCAATTAACAGTAGAACAATAGATATAGAAAACAGCAAATGAAGATAATCCCTGAACCCAAAAGAACAGATCCATCTTTTTCTTAAATCCAACAGATTTTAATAAACCCTGATATTTCTAATACCTGTGTTTCTAATACCTGTAACCGACCGAATAACCGAAGTTTCTAATACCTGTGTCAGATGGCTAACGTAACTCGACATCAGAAGCGGCGAGTCGACGATCGGCTTGTTCACTTGCATGTGCAGATTAACAAGAGTTACGTCCTCCTGCGACGACACAGCCGATATAAAGCTCGTCGACGAGACGGAATGGCTGTCCGAAGAATCTCTCAGCGCGCCGTTCGTATCGGTCGTATCGTCGCTTCGATTTGCCCTGGGACTTCGTTTCGTGCTCATCGGCTGTGGTTTCGCCCTCTCCAAAGTGTGCGCTTTCTCTGATATAGGGAGGTTCACGTTGGTCGAGCTCTCGACGATGGATAGGTCCGACGAGAATTTCTTCTTCATGCTGTCGTTGCGGTTTAAGACCGAACCGGAACCGACGATGGATTGACGCAGGCTTGATGTCCTGCTACCGCTCAGTCCATGGCTCGTGTCCTCGTCAGCTGAGTAAAACGCCTCCGAGTGGTTCTCAGAGGACATAGATATCGTTCTCTGGACCTGAAAGATAAAGGTTCTTCTTATTATTATTTATGTTATGCTTTTTATTATTTATATTATTCTTTTTATTATGATTCTAGTGGTAAATTAAATTAGACATTTGACGACGGTTTTAATATCTTATCTGTATATTCTTAAGCCTAAGAGTACAAGAACGTTTTATAAGTACCTATCTATCCACAATTCAAAAACACCATGACACTATTTACTAATAAATAATCAACGAGACATAAATGCTCAACATTAAGATTGACATTACCTCTTGTTTCAATTTCTCGTCGGACTCCGATTTAACGTACAACGAGTGCCGCGAGTCGGACATGTTCACGCTGCTGCCGTCGATGGTCTTGGTGCTCGTCTGCATCGAGTCGGAGAACTTCATGTCCGAGGAGACGATCGGCAACGACTGCGGGCTGTTCGACTCGAACGGTTCCTCGTTCGACGCGTTGAAGTAGTCGACGGCTAGCTTCGAGTCCGAGACGCTGCTCTTCGGGGCGGCTTCGATCTCCGGCACGCTGAGGATCGACTTGCTGCGCTCCGTGTGCAGCTTCGAGTCCGAGTCTAGTTTCTGTGGTAACTGCGCGACCGGGCTCGCGTCCATCAGCCGAGAATAGGGAACGTCTTTCGTACAGCTACCGCTGGAATAGGAATAATATATGTAAATATATATACGATATCAAAATTCAATATAAAAATACAATACAATAAAATCAATATAAAAATCGATATCAAAATTCAAATACAAATCATGTAAGAATATGAAAATGAATTAATAAGTTATACGAAGTATGAAATTAATCTAAAAATTATAAATAGTAGAAAAATAAAAGAACATAAAAGTAAAATTATTTAAAATATAAAAGTAACCGATATAAAAATGTAAGAATATAAGAATAAATTACTCAAATCATATGATAAAAAATAGATAACAATAAAAATAATAATATGAATAATAAATGATATAAAACTAACAATGAAAAAATATATGTATATGTCAAGGTGAACATCGATTCGTTAAATGTGTGGAATATTCATTAAACTGACTTAAAATGTCATATATAATTCTTAACAATCATCTGAAATTTAGAGATAATTATAAGCTTCTAATAATAATAATCTAAAAAGTATAGAACTTCTAAGCTCTAATAGACTTCAGGCTATTATTTTCACCATGATATATACATTTTATACACGATTAATCTTGACACTGTTTACAACTATTATTGGCATTGCGTTAAACACAGCGCATTTTTGCAAACGAAAAAAGTTTGTCAAACAATTTGCAATGTATTCACTACGTGACTTTCAGGTAACAACACAACTTATAATACTTGCATCTGTGCGCAGAAGCTTAAAATATCTATAAGTTAATCCTTTGCACTCGAGAAGTGACTCTCAGTCACCATTTGTTTTACAAAACAATTATTACATATATAAATAATTACTGCTTCAATATATTATTGCGACATAGGTCTATTTTTTATCTGAAATCCTGTGCCTCAAAGAGTTAAAGAATGTCGAAAGAAAAAATTATTAACAATTTTAATACGTTAATTTGCACGTGAGAGATTCATGAAATATTTGTAGAAAAATTCTCCGAGTGGGTTGAAATGTGACCTGAAAGTTACACGCATCCGCAGAAGGGATAAGACACATGGAAAGAAAATCACACGGACAGAGGCAGCGTTCTGTTGGTTGTACGAAAATCGCTCAGCAGCGGGGTCATGCACACGACGGAAAAAAACAAGCGGCCTCAAAGCTGTTTCCATGAATTTACCGCATCGATGTATAAGAAAATCTTCGGTCCAGCAGTTTCCGGTCCCCACTGCACGCGAACGGGCTCGCAGCCGCGGCAATTAATTTCGTGCTACTAGTACCCTCAACAAGTGACTCTTTATTATGATCCGTGACAGACCTTGGCCGTTCGACGCCCTTTTTCGAGGGCTGCGCCGTCGTCGCGTCCGTCGCACCCACTTTCACGCCCGTCACCGGGTGCTCCTGCAGCGAGACGTCCTGAAGGTTGTACGGCGACGTATGGAAGACCAGCTGGCCGTCGTGCAAGATCGACTGGCCGAAACCTTTCTCCTTCCCGGATTCATTGATCCTGAAATCACAAAAACGTTTTATGTAACAAATAATAAATATTTGTGACAACTGAATAAGTCTTTTTTATATATTGTTATTTGTTCTTTTACCGATATATGATTGGCTTTGAAGTACTTTACTTATTTTACATTTACTTTTTATTCTGGGGTATTAAATACAAAAATTTTCTATATCTCTTCTCTGTCTTCTCTGTCTCTTGTTCAACTTTTGCTGTTTTGCTGAGTCGAGAAAAAACGAAATTACTCTCCCAACAACCCAATAGATATACAAGCTAAATTAAGTTAGTTAAGTTATTCATCTCAATAATAGCATAATGACACTAGGAGTAAACGAAAAGAATCTCCCTTGTAAGAAACTATGAGCCTAAATTACAAATAAACCACTATACTATACTATAAACCGAGTTACAAAGTTACCTGTACGCAGCCACGTTGATCCCATCTTGAAAGTCCTGATAACTCGGCTTGAAGAACCTCGGCCCGTTGCGATTGTTACCGAAGAACGCGCAGCCTCCTATGCAGCCGCACTTGGTAGCCTTGATGCCGCTCTCCCTGGGCCATAGGAACCACAAACGTTTCGTCGACTCGTCGTGCAGCTTCAGATACTTGTTCTGCACCAAATGTAAATTGTGCTCGGGCGTCGGTAGCGAGATCGCTGCTTCGAGGATCACAGGGCCCAAGCCTACCGAGCCGACCTCCAGCCAAATGTCAGACCCATCGCCTAAAGTGACTTGCAAGTTAACGAGAATTTCCAGATTAATTTTTTTGAGAAATAAGAAAATTCTGATTAATATAAAAAGAATTATGATAAGTTCTGATCCTTTGCACTCGAAGAATTTTTCCAGTAATATATTAATAAAAATTATGTAGTTTTACTTTTTACTTTAATATAGTTTTACTATTTTGTAAATTTGTTACATGTTAATTAATGTATCAAAATTATTATTCATTTTTCCTTTGGACATTTTTTAATTAATATACAATATTTATATTATATATATACTAGGATAGCAGCTAACTAGGAATGATTTCTTCGTTTTACCTGATATCCGACTGCTCGCGTTATTATGCGACCTCCCACTACCAGCTGTGTTCGTGTTACTCGTATTTGCAAAATGGTCAGCCGCTGATACGAATTGTCGTATCAGTATCCTCGGTAATACACCGGTGACTCCAGATTTTACTTGTTGTCCATGAAGGTTACACGTCGACGCACGAATCGGTGAGATCCAGATGTGAATGATAGTACCCAGCTCTTGGAAGTATAGATCGATCACGTCTATCGCGACTCTGGTCATTCTGTACTTGATATCCTCCGAGCTGGGGCATCTGCAACCATAAGTTGATTATACGTTAGGTGTATCTGTAATTAGTAAACAATTATTTTTTAAAGACTTACAGACTACACACGAATACTAGAATACTTACTAGACTTACTAGAATACAAAATAACTGATTATTTTATTTTATTATCCTTAATGTTAGTATGATCTTCTGTTATCAACGTCTCGCTCTACTCTGACGAGTCTGACACGTGATAACAATTTTGTACCAAAAACCGAATGTA
>SHCU01000294.1:2848-15766 GCA_004307685.1 Ceratina australensis | reverse complement strand
AATGTAGTCATGTAAAAAATTGTAAATTGTAAAGTAGTCATGCTATGAAGTAAATTGTAATTTTTTTGTACTGTAATGATGGATTGAAATTGTGTGAAGATTTTGTAGAATAGAAATAGCTTATAGGATTTTAATGAATGTTCTATCATTAGTTGTACTCATACTATAATAATTATTCCTACATCTCCTTACTCGTTAAGGTTCTTCTATAATACTCACCGTGCAAACGTCGAGCTTGATAACAGGTATCAAGTCCCTCCACGTCCTAGCTATCACGTGAGCCTCCTTCTTCCTGATATTATCAACGTGACGCGAGACGTCCATCGCGTTTATCTGTTGACGGGTCTCGTGAGCGTTGCCGAACGACTCCGCGTCCCGGTCGTCGCTGTTGACGTTGTGATTCTCAACGTCAGGGAACATCTGCGGTGTGAGACCGAACATCTTTTCTAATTGTGCATACATCTGACAGCGATTGTATATATGCAGCTCGAACCCGTTCAGCATGACCGAGAGCCGGGTGTCCGAGTGAGAGAGATCTGAAAGTAGACATGAGATTATGTCATTTTTAAATTCTACTCTGATATATTGTATTTATTATAGTTATTTGTTACCTTCGGACACATCTTTGGGAACGTAACTACGCCACCACCTAAATATGAGCCATCCGTCCTGAACTCTGATACTGTAATCCGTCGTGATATAAACTATGTCCCGGAACATTATTTTCCCGCTTAACGCACTTAAAGTAAAAGATCCTGAAAACAAGAATATATCATATTTATCAGGAATAAAAAATACAAAATGATATGATGAAGCTGTAGATTAAACGTTTTTAATTATACAAATTCATACGATGAAACTGTAAAGCAAACATTTTGAACGAATTTGGTAAAAGTCTCAAGATCTCTTCCAACACCGATGTAACTTGACAACAACGACGTTAACTCACCTACTTTGACGTATCCGTCCCTAATAACAAATCGGTTCAACAATTTGGTCAATATATAACCGATGACTCTGCTGTTGTAATAAGCTATATAGATAATCCACGAAATAGCCGACACTAATGAGCAAAGTAAATATATAAAACTGCTGTCCATCTTGAGGTCGTCGAGGATGACATGATCGGAATAGTTCCAGAACGCGGCCTCGATCCCCGAGAATGAGGGAACCGTAACGTTGTACAGCTCGTTCTCCTCCATGGCTAAGATCTTCCTCCTTTTCTCGCAGAATCAAGAAATACTCATCTTACGGTTCATCGCTGAAAACCAAACGATTATTACTTCAACCACTCTTCACATACAAAAATATCAAATTAATACAAAAAATATCTAAAGTAAAACAAATAATTCTTGAATGCATAAAAATGTAATGAACCAAGCAAATAATTCTTTGAAATACAAGAAATCGTTTGACACATGAAATACCTGTTAAATAACAAACAACAGAGAACGAGCTGGTAAACATAACCTAAAATCGCGAATAAAAATAGCAAATGTATTTAACGATCTGTTCGAACTATTTCAAGTGTCCAAGCATTGGATATTGCCACGAGTTGAAGCTGATTAATTAAATGATTCACTCGTTGCTCGTAGGGAGTGGAAATTGTTTGAACAACTGTCACCGAGATAAGAGATCGATGTTTGATTGAAAGATTAACGAAGGAAAACCGACGAGAGGCGATATTGGTCATTGATACGATTACATGTTGACAGATTCGGGTGATTAAGTAGTTATCAATGGGAGGAAAAATATCTGTGGGTGCACGTAGGTGCGATACAGATGTCGGTGGGACTGAAACGCGGCTGCTTCGTTTGTTTTGCTTACCTTGATTATTCACGAGATTATGTAAGAATTCGCTTGAATTTCCGTTGTGTCACTCATGGTTTTCTGTTTATCAGCAGATCGGTTTTAATAGATGCCCAAGAACTGTCATCGATAGACAGAACCAAATACATAATCACTACATGATTGACTACTGTCACCACAGACTTGCGAGTCGCATCACGGCCGACTCGACGGTGTCGCGAGCGAGGCGCCATGTTGAAATTGCGAACGGAATAAACATGGCGGCTCGCGGGACCCCGCGCATGCGCGTTGGTTCCAGTTTGATAAATTTAAGGAATAGAGATTATTTTTGGTGTTAAGAAATGTAAGATTGTTGTTGTTGTTATGAATATTACGAGTCTGTTTTAAGGAATTTTTCTGTATACGTAAATAATTTGGTTTCTGATATTGAATAATATGCTTCAATGAGTTGAAGTGTGGCGCGAAATTCAAACGATGGTGCCGCCCTCCACGGAACGCGCATCTACGTGTGCACATACATAGAATAATATACATGTGTAAATACATGAAATTACAGTATTCAATTTGATCTAAATAAAAAATCTATAAAAAATCTAAAAAAAAGAATCCTCATGTTATTCCTGAATGAAAGATGTTAAAAAAATGAGCAATGAATGTTAAAAATGAGCAATCCCAAAATTTCCAAAACAAAACAAATTAAAATACCACAAAGGTACAAAATTCTCAAAACAAAAACTCATTCTACTATACATAAATATAAAAATAATCAAATTCCAATATTTAAAAGTTTTAAATAGTAGAATTTGGAAATTCGAAAAATCGAAAATCTAGGAATTGTATAGATTTTCAATATATTTTTCTATCTTCTTATTCAATGAAAAAATAATAGAATAAGAGAGTCGCTGGAATCAACCACTCGATGTTACTTAATAAAATAGCATATTTATCGAAAAAGTCATTGTTAAAAAAACATTGTCGACGCTCTCGTACAAAGTCGATTGTACAATAGATCTCCAAACATTTTGCATGAATTTTATTGCCGGACTTATTAAGATTAATCCTCTACAGATTTACTCGCGTTTGCTTAGAGTTATTCAAAGGGTGTTGGTCAAAAAATATTCCCGAATATTCCTCCTTAAATAAATAAATTTCAACTTTGAATAAATGCAAGCAAATCAACGTTATTGCTATCGTACGCTTAAGTATTCGCTATCTGAGTATCGTTTACGTGTTAGAATATCGTTTTACTCTCGCCTACGACGAACGATGTCGTTCCATGCTCGGCGGATGGAAGAATTTAGGAACAATTATCATTAAACGTTTTATCAAAAAATAATCGTCTTAACGCGTTGTCAAATCGTAAATTGGCCCCCGCGAGAAAATGGCAAGCGTCTCCAAGGGTTTACGAGTAAAACGTTAAAACCGACGTGTGATTTCCTCGGACAAGTAAAAACGGTGGCATGTCTCGCGTTAACGTCTCTAGCCAGGCCATGTAAAGGGGTGCTGACACAGCGCCCTTTCGAGGCATGGGCAACGTCCTGAAAAAATGAAACAATTATAAAATTCAGAAATTGTAGAAAGGCCATTATATAATTTAGAATCGTATTGTAGAATTTCAGAATCGCGAAATACATGTTATTATATTTTATAATTATCCTGAAGATACTGGATAATTATTATATTATTATAATTAATAATTAATATTAGTGTGTCAATATTAGTGTAGAATAATTATGGTGTTTCTGGAGATGATACTATTTCCTCTAATTTCATTCAATTCGTTTCACTGGAATAGAAGATTTTACAATTTTAAGTAAAAGGTTGTAATACAAGAGTAACTGTTGACTTAAGTGATCTACTAATTATTATTAACGAACTGATCAAGAGATCGCAGTGAAACTTAAGAGGCACTTACATACAAGTCTCCTGAAGGTTTCTTATAAATTTCATCGAATTCCGTTCATTAGGACAGAAGTTATTGCAATTTTAAGTAAAAAGTTGTAATACAAGTCTGAGTAACTGTTGACTTAAATGATATACTAATTATTTTTGAGAATATTTCAAGGACCATCTCAGAAAACTTCCATTTGATTATTCTACACTAGTTTTGGGACATGATTGACTCGTGTGACTGACGAGTATTTTTTCACTTTTTACTTACATAACTACTAAGTTGGCATCCATAGAATTTTCGAATAAGAGCTCCCTCAAACGTAAATGTCTATTGGTCTTCTCGTTCATAGCAATTAACTCCGAATCCTTGATCACGTCTGAAAGTAAACATACTCATTACTATCGTTAACATTGATAACTGTACGAACTTGATAAATATTTTATGATTTTGATACCATCTGTCGCTTTCGAGTTTTCCGTTTCCCTGAACTTTTCGATCAACGAATCAAAGAAATTCTTTGTGGAAGCCTGAGCAGGCTTTGAAATATCCGGTATAACTTTCAGTGCCGAATAGTCTATTCGGAATTTCGATAAGAGGCTAGCCATACTGGAACAGAAAAAAAAAACAAAAAGTTACACAATTAAAATATCTCAGAATCTAAAAATTCAACAATTAAAAGGTCTCGAAATTGAAGAACCCAGCCTGAGAAAATTCAAAACTCAAAGTCAATATCTCCAACCAAACTTACTTCCTCTGTTCATATTCAAGCTCCGAGTGTTTATTCGCCAGAGCGAACACCCTCAACCTGCTATTAGCCCAGTTCCTTCTCGTGCTGATAATATACGGCAGCAAAAGCGTCAATCCCCCATCGTCGTACAACCACCAAACATCAATCGTCCCCTTCTTCTGCTTCCTTTGAAACTTCGTCACGGCGTTAAGTATATCCTTCGCGACCGGTATAAACGTCTGCTTCGCCTCGCGTTGCTCGTCGATGTTAGCATTCGGATAATCGTTGATCGCCTTCGACCTTCTCGGCGCCGGACTGCCAGGTATAGAAATATCTGACGTGCTGCTCGCCTGACTCAGCTGCGAGAAGCTCGGGTTCTGCGGGATCTGAGCGTTCTTCTTCTGCTCCTCGACGCCATCGCCGCTGTCCAAACCCTCGCTTATCCGTAGCAAAGCTACGGCGATGTGCATGTCCAAAGCCTTGTGCATCGCGTTGAAGTACATGTTCAAATTCTCCCTAGAGCAAGCCGCCCAGTCCTGCTTGTAGCCCATTAACAGAATGTTAGGTCTCATTTTCCCCAGGCCTGCAGCTTGCAACAGGGAAGTCGCGCCGTCTTGGAAATTGGCGCCGTCGACCAGCGAGTAAAACGCTTTCACTTTGTTCGCTCTCAGCCAGGAGATGCAGTTGGCGATCAACGCGTTACGGGTTTTGTAGGATATAGACGTCTCGACGATGTGACCGCAGATGAAGAGACTGTTGTTCTTGGCGATGTGATGCGCAAAGTCGACCAGGGCTGCTCGCGCGGTTGGATTCCCGGTGAGTACTAGCAGTTGGGGCCGGTAGTTCTTCACGTGTTCCTCGACTCGGTCTAACTGCTGGACAGCGTTCAGCGCGTTGTTGTACGTCTGGGCCTGAGTCGTCGAACCCCAGTTCACGTCTGCGGCATTAACGGTTTTAAATCGATTATTATAATAAATTATTGGTATATTGAATATTGATATATTGAATAAATATTGTAATGTGATTTATTAACACTGGATTGCCCAAACAAGTCATTTTACCTGCTTTTTAGTTTTAGAAAAAAATTATATAATGGTACAATTTCTTAGAGAATTTTTTGATTGTTAATATTTATTAATTACCTGTTTTATAACTGTAAATAATATAAGGGAATATTAACGCTATGACGTCCGGTGGTTCCACGTTGCCATACAATAGCACTTGAAGGGGTAAGAATGATTAATAAATATCTATCCATCTAAATATCTATCCAATTAAAATTGATATTAATGTGTAATAAATTTGATGTAATTCAGTTAATTGAAATTAATATCAATAAAGAATGAATTTTGTAAAATATAATTAATTAAAATTAATACGTTATCAAAAAGTGTGTATATTGTCAAGCTCTAGAGGGTAAGTATAGTTAATAAATATCTATCTCCCATTAGAATTAATATATGGATGTGAAGTATTAATATTAATAAAATAAATGTAATTAATGAAATAAATGAAATTTTGATAATAAAATGAATTAATATTAATATGCAGGTTGTTATTGGCATTACCTGGTTTCCTATAGGAGACTACTAAGTAGAGCGCTAGAACTACGAATAGCGTGATCAACGCTGTCCACCATGAGATCAAGAACATCACAGAAACGCAGAGAATCGAGCCGGCGAGGCTCAGCCACATGTTGTAATACTTGAACGTCGGCCTCCAACCTATTGGCCTGGCGAGCGAGGCATGGAAGGTGCTGAAGTTGATAAGGGTGTACGCGGCGAGGAAGAAGTTTGAGATCAACGGAGCTATTGCATTCAGTTCCCCTGCGACAACAAACAATGAATCTAATTAATGAAATCTTCTTAATAAAATGTTGCATGTCTCATTCAGTCCATTAATAAAACATTCTACTACTAATAAATTGCTGTATTCTTAATGAACTTCTTATCATTGATAAAAATCCTGTAACGTCAATAAAACCTTTTATTATCAATCAAATCTTCTGTCATTATGAAAATCTTCTATTATTAATAAAATTCTATTATTAACCATATAATGACATACAATGGCATCAACGTGGTGCTACAGGAAGGCATAGTGCATCACGTTGCTTGTATTACACTTATAATATTTTAGAATGTAAGAGTATACTCGAAGTATCATACGAAGTAGGATATGTAATAATTTTTCCAAATTAATTGGTATGATACTTGTATCGAAAAATAATTATTTTAATAAATAACAATCGACATTTTGCGATAAATAAAATTGATGAATGAACGTCTAACGTTAATGAACGTCTCTAAATTAATAAAACCTTCTATCATTAATGAAACTTGCCTCTATTTAAAAAAATACTCTATTATTAACAAAATACCGTTTTCTATTATTAAGTAAACAACGAATATCAAAATAATTGATTACTCATGTATACTCTTAACATAATGACCCACCGATTAGAATGAAGCCAACGGCGATGACGAACGTCAAGAAATAACCACGTATAGGCTCCTTGTCCTTCTCGCCGCTGAACCACTCGATACCAGGGTACAACTTATCCAGGCACAGCGCCTGGAATACTTTCGGCGCAGAGACCAGCGAGGCTAACGCGCTGGACAAAGTAGCTGCGAAGCATCCGGCGTAAATCAATGGTCCAAAAGCAGACACTAACTCGATTACCTGAAAAGGTAGAATTCAATTAGATAAATACAAGGTGATCTGAAGCTTTCCTGGGAAAACCAGAGCTTTGCCTATATTACAGGTTTATTACAACATCAATGTCAATATCAACATCAATTACAATATCATTTTGCCATATTACACTTATAATATTTTAGAATACAAGAGTATAGAAGTATCATACGAAGTAGGATATGTAATAATTTTTCCAAATCAATTGATAAGATACTCGTATCGAAAAATAAATATTTTAATAAAATAACAATCGACATTTTGCGATAAATAGAATTAAGGATCACTGATAGTAAGTACCTGAAAGCTGTTGTGGCTGCCGTACTGACAATTCCCAGTGCAATTGAATTTCGTACCGTATCTCGACCACGCGATTTGACTGGGACTCAGAGTAGTAATCGGGACCTCGGTTGTCCCGTTCGTCGCGTTGAAGCTCGACAAGCTGTTAAAAACAGTCCAAAGATCGTTCACGTCACCCGACGCATCGCGCATCACCGTGGCTCCTACCATAAGTGCCATCAGTAGGTAGGATATTGTTGTTAAAAATATGGCCAAGAGCGTCCCCTTGGGAATTGCTGTCTGCGGATCCTGTCAGAAATAAGAACTCGAATAAGAATTCGATTCTTCTTTATAAGGGATTTTAATAATGTGATTTAGTAAAGCTTAGTAGTAAGTTTAGTAAAGTTTAGTAGTAAGTTTAGTAGTAAGTTTAGCAAAGTTTAGTATTAAGTTTAGTAAAGTTTAGTAAGTAAGTTTAGTAGTAAGTTTAGTAAAGTTTAGTAAGTAAGTTTAGTAGTAAGTTTAGTAAAGTTTAGTAAGTAAGTTTAGTTAAGTAAGTAGTAACTGTAGTCAGTTACTACTGCAGTTACTACAAAATTCATATATATTAAAAAATTGTCAGTAGCTTGACGCAATAAATATATATGTCAATTATAATAATAAACAATACATAAGGAAACTCGGTAAATATTTAGAGAAAATTTCTTCGAGTTGTTAGAGTGTGTTAAATTTGTAAAATTATTTAGTGATCAATTAAAATTGTGATACAAATATTGAGATAAAATTTATATAGGTGGATGGATTAAATCACCTTCAGGTCACCGGATATATTCGCACCTGCCAGGATGCCTGTGGCTGCCGGGAAGAAGATGGCTAACACCGAGAAGAAATTGTGTTCCATCCCCTCGCTGAATCTGTAATCCGGTGAAAAGTTCTCCGCGAGCAAGTCAGCTGCGAAACAAGCAAAGAAAAATCTTGTGCAATTTGGAGTTAACTGTAATAAGTCGGTTTTTTAAAATGCGTATTTTCATTCAGTCTTCAATTCTACGGGTACCATAGAGATAGGTATATATGAAACGTCCGTAAACCTAGTGTTAACTTCTTGGCACTTACTTCAGAAGAACTTCTACACGTACTTCTGTTAACAAGTAATGTACTTCTATAACGAGTAATAATACTGTGCCTTACTATTGTATCCTACGAATCCTTTAGCCCTTTCTTCGTCGTCCTTAGGCCCGATGAAAGTGCCAATAACAAAATCGGCGATGGCTAATAGCAGGATAACTAACAAACCGATCTGCGCCTTCGCCTCCCATTCCAAACCGATCATAACGATCAGTAACAAGAGGACTATCGTGATACACCCTACAGGCACAAAGTATACAGGATGATGAATTGACACAAGAAGAATTATGTTTAACCCTTTGCGCTCGGGACGATTCTGTTGACTATAAGCTGGTCAGGCATTTCAAGAAAAAAACTTCAGGGAAACATGCATGTATCAAGAAGTTGCACTGTAATAAGTACATAGCCCATAGTAGGCTTTTTCGTAGAGACGTGCACGCTGAAAGGGTTGAGGGGACAGCCGAGTGCCAAGGGTTAATTATTACAAACGTTTTGGATATGAACCTATAATTCTAATGTCCGTATTATCGCAGTCGACGATACAAATCCCGTTCGCCTTCAGACAGTCGACCATGCTCTCGCAGAAGCCGACGACGTACATGGAACAGGCGACGGCGTTGGCTAGTGAGAATATTAGGCCGATAGATCCACCGAATTCTGGACCCAGCGATCTGGATATCATGTAGTACGTCCCACCTACGGATTTGTTTCATTACTCACTGATTATTAATTACAATTACTCAATTATTAATTATTGTACTAATTGTGAAAATTAACAGTAGAAAGACTGAATCTTAGTACATTCTGTATAATGTAGTTTAAAAAATTTAATTCTTCACAGGAAGAAAAAACAGTTATAAGAATTTAATTGATTGGAATGTTATTAAAATTGAATTAAATAGCAAGCAAAGGTGTTCCGAAATTCATTGAACTCACAAGTGGATATATTTACCTCCTTTGATGAGACCATTCGTGCTGATCGCCGACATCGACAACGACGTGATCGTTGTTACGGTTGTCGTCGTTAAAATTAACAAAATAGCTTCCCCTGAAAAATGCATCGTTGCATTATCTTCGAGTCTTTATGTTTATATAAGTTTTTTTACTAGTTAAATTTCTTTGGAAGAAATCCGAAATACTGTTGATATTTACTCACCTATGCCCGCCTGTGCGACGACCCAGGAGAGCCGGAGGAACAGCATCACCCCCCATATATTTAGAAGACATCTCAAGAGGACTCCTTGAATCCATCCGAACTTGAATCCGGAAGTCGGCGGTTTCACGTGCGCCAGAGGCAGAGTGTGCGACCCTGAACTCTATGATAGAACAGAAAATTATATAATAAGATAATTGAATATTTCAAGATATCCTGAGTAATAACCATAAAGGAATACTGTACGTATATCTGTATATGCAGGGTGTTCAACAAAAGGCATTCAATATTTATATGGTGTATAGGGCACACTACCTTCTACTATTATGTACTACTACCTACCACTATATTATATTACTACCTACTACTACCACTATATTATATAACAGTGTCTTCTACTATTAATGAAATAAAAATTATATAACAGTGTCTTCTACTATTAATGAAATCCTGCCGCTCGCCCTGGATTTAAAAAGACACCTTTTGGTCGAAATAGGCGTACAGAAAATCGCGGTAGAAATAGTGTTTAATTGAGAATTGTTGAATCAGATTTCTAAGAGGTAACTGAACATCGGGTGATACGCGATGCACGAGATGCCCAGGCATTGTTACGTAAATCGTTAGTCTTCATTGGCCGACTGACGACCCTTCCTCCAGACGAATCACCTTCAATGTCGATAACCACTTCTAAATCTCAATTTACGCGTAACGTTCACGTACTTAGATAGACCTCTCGGTCAAGTTCTACAGCTCAATTCTGTAAACGTAGTAAATCCAATGGTTTCCCATTTAAAGCGGATAACAGCATGAAAAGAAATCCTAAATTTTAGTAAAAAAAACTAAAATTTCAGTGAAATTAAATAACGTAGCATAAAACGAAATGCTAAATTCCAGTATTTCCATTCAAATAAAACAACCCATTCTCTATCCTTACTTTATTAACTAAAGTAGGATTGTGCAGCTCGTCCAGAGATGGCCTATGAGCAGCCTGGATGCTCATGATGTTCCTGTAATTATCGAGCCTAGGCAGAGCCTCTCTTGTCATGTGCCTGAGCGATTTCTTCGTCTCCTGTTCACCGAGGAGGCTCGCGCGGCCCTCCAAACTGTCCACCCGGTTCACGTGAAACCTGGTCCTCCTCAGTGGGTTCAGCTCCACCGTCTCCGGGTCTGTATCGCCGCTGATACCGTTCTCGTGTGCCATTTTCACTGAACAGACAAATCATCAAATGAATTTGAAAAACCAAATTGTATGATCAATTTTTCATATTTGCTGCACAAAAAATTGATAAATTTTTGTAAACAGTAAATAATGTAATACGTAATGCAATGATACAAATATATATATAAATAATAAATGATGAAGAAGAGTATATATAAATGAAAAAAATATGAGAAAAATAATGTGTAATGCAACGTGTAATGAAAAATAATGCAATAAATATTTCCTAATATTTAATTCTATTCCTAATATTATATAAAATTTTCCTAATTTAATATTTTCCTGTTACATGTGATCAAATATAACGACAAATCATCTGGTAAATATTTCAGAGGTTTTTCGTGAACAAAAAATTGTTTGATAGATTGTCCCTTGAAAGGCAGAGAAACAAAACGGGAACTGCATTATTACGGCGGGTTAAGTAACGACTAATTCGATAACTGGATCACTGATGCATCAACCCGGGAGCTAGTAATTACGTGTGGAGTGTTGTAAACAAGCGTAATTTCATAATTGTCAAACCCACGCGGTAGTTAACTAATTGTTACACTCGGGAAGCCAAGGGCATGCAAGGAACACTTTGTGTTATACCGATTCTACCAGTTGATAATTCCATTCCGGTGAAAAGATTCAGAATGTAGCTTTACAATTTTGTACAAGTTCAATATTAATAAGTAATTCAAATTGACAAAAGTTATTTGAATTAATTAGAAAGTTATTGAAATTAATAAGTAATTTCGATTAAAAATTCAGTATTAATAAGTAACACAGGGGTGATTTAAATTTAATAATATTTTCATAGAATTTATTATTAAATCATGAATCATTAACAGTATTCATTATTTCTAATTATTAATAGAATTAATTATTGTTAATTATTAATACAATTCATCACTATGAATCATTAATAGTATTAATTACTACTAATAATTAATAGAATTCATTATTATGAATCATTAATATAATTCATAATTATGAATTAGTAATAGAACTAATTACTATAAATCTATACCATGTAGGAACTATAAAGTAGGTACTACTAATACTATAAAGAAAGAACACTTATTAAAACATTATATTACAGAACACTTATATTATGTGTTGTGTGTATACTTAATTATTATTATTTGTAATTAATTTTAATATTCGAAATTTGTTTAATATTGAAAATTTGATTTCTGATTAAATTTACTAATTTCTTCTTGAATACGTCGAGTTTGGAATAAACCAGACGTGATACCACGAAAATTTCTTAATCTCATGCACGAATTTCCATACACAATTAAATCCGAAATTTTTTATGAAATTATTATGGACGATTCTAATTAATACCTGCATGATACATTCGAATCATTAAAATCGTGAACGTAGGTCCAGACGTGCTAAAAATAATTTTATGCACAGTGTAATAAATTTTATCTCTGATTAAATATTGACTTCTTCCAATTCTGAATTCAACCGAATGTGGGTACTAAAAGCATGTGACGTGCCAATCTTTATTTTCACTTAAATACGAGATTCTTTGTAATCGAGATGTATCCCACAGTCACCAGCTACTCTATGAAATGATTTTTATATACAGGGTGGGGCAATAAGTCCAGCATATCTCCGAAACTAAAAGTTTCACAGAAATATTTTCCAGTGGCGATAATAGATTTTTTGTAGGTACTTAGGACATTTGAAAATCACTTCCAGTTTTTTAAACGGAGACCTATAGTACTAATAGATTATTCCTTGCCTTTCGGTCTTGAAAGAGGGTGACACGTGATGTGTCTACATATAATATATAATACTAATAACAGAATATAGATATATATAACTTTAACTTTTAACTTTGGCTCCTCCTTTGGCTGGTTATGTGCTTACATCTACTCTGTCACTTTTTCTTTTTCTCTTCTTTTTCGTACTATTTTCCTCATTCAGTTCATCCCTTCTTCTTTTCCCTTTACCACCTTCCAGCTATTCAGCTCTTCTTCCCGTTCTATCTCTTTGCATTCTTCTATTAAGTGTTCTATCGT
>SHCU01000293.1:107445-127143 GCA_004307685.1 Ceratina australensis | reverse complement strand
ATAATTATCAGTTATTAGCAGGTGTTAGCGCGGTGAGCACAGATTTATATCAAAAAGAGAAATGATGCGGTATTATAACGTGAGACTTTCCACGAGAAACAGTGTTCATTTTACAACGACAGGACGGCACACATGTTGATTCCATGCAGAAATTATTCGTCAAAACGGACGAAGGAAGACGGTCGTCTAAACATGTGCGCGCCTATCGTGCTAACTTTTCATTGTACATTGTCTTATTACTATTAAGATACTAATGCGTTTCCCGATAAAAAGACGCGTGAAAACGGCTCGCTCCCGGATAGCGGGACGATGTTTTTTTCACGCGTGTTTTTAACGGTATCGTCGTTTCAATATTTTTTCTACGGAGTAGAGTTCGCAGAGTTTAGCAACCTGGTTAAAGATTTTTTTATCCCTCCCGTAGCGCGTAGATAGGTTGATCATTGCGTTTAACGATGTTTTGTAAAATTCGTAAAGAAGGAAAAAAAGCGAGTTAGCCTTGTTTGTTCGATCGTTTATCAGCGATCACGGTAAACGCGCATTCCAACGCCTGTATTACATCTCCCATGTCAATAAAGAGAAGAAATACAATAAAATTACGAACAATAACCGCGAGCTGATGAAAATCTACGAACGAGTGAAATTAATCGACCACGGAGTTGTTCAACGTTTTTCAGGATCCGTAGGGACCAGCAGTTCTCGTTGAATCGAAGCTAACGATTCCTCGAAGAAGGAGACCCATGCGATCACAGAAAATGACGATTTGTCAAAAAGGTTTGATGCCTCCCGCCGAAGGTCGTAGAAAGATCGGTCCCGGGGAAGCAATGACCGAGACCCCTGCGGTTTTCTCGGGGTCCTTGTTACGCCGTCTTAGAAGCGAGACGGCACCTACTCTACGTTATACTCGTCGTCGTATACGGGAGCAGCGCGTTCGTTCGGCGAGCCAGGGGACTGCGCGGACAGAAGTCGAACGAGATATGACCGATAATGTAATTATGCGGGACAGGTTTTTTGTGCCGGTACTCTAACTTGATCTCTCGTCGGTCAGTCTCCTCTTTTATTTTTTTTTTCCCCTCTACCTGCGTCTCCCATTCTGCTGGCCGACGTTTCCTTTTTCCGTCTCATTCCCACGGCCCTGTTCCATCCTCACGCCGACACCTTCTCTCCTCTTCCCGAGTTTTCCCACTTTCATCGGTTCCTTTCTCCGCTCTCCCGCATTTCGGTTCTCATTCTCCCACTCGTTTTCTCCCTCAGGCTGACGACGGCCAAGGAGGAGAGCGAACGGCGAAAAGGAACGAAAAAGAACGGACGGGCGCAGAAAACGTAGCATGGATGTTAGCGCCTGGCCGAGGAGGAGCTGCTGCCGCGTGTCCGTGTGTGGAACCCGAGGTCGTGGTACACGCGTCCGTGTCCTCCGCGGGAGAAACGAGGTAAGGCTGATGCGTGCGATAAAGAAGGAGGAGCTGTTGTACAAGTTGCACGCGCTTGTCGGATACGCGAATATGTTGCAAGGTAACAGTCATAACGATAAATGGGCAACCGGCGGATCGCGCGCAGATAAGAGATCATCCAATTTCCCTTGTGAAATACGACTGAAAATAATTCAAATAAATTAATCGATTACCTCTATATTAAATACATGCACCCGTATTCTGTGCTTATAAATTCGATTTAAAATTCCTAGTTCAGTCGTCGTCCGATGCGAATGACGTATTCGCACCGTACGGTCCATGGTAAAAAATGACGGTACACGTAGGTGATTTTGCGTAATGCTCGCTCGTATACGACTGCCCGTGGTTCGTATAGCGAATCCAATTAGGTTTGCGACGACGGTCGAGCAAAAACATTCGATCGGGAATAAACCGGCACCGGTCGCTCCTCCACGGGCACGGGAACCTCGGGAGACCTCGACAGCTCGCTTCCCCGTTCGCGAACGCCGTATAATATACGTGTTCGAATCAATTCTAATTCCTCATCGAATATCCCCTATTTAACGATTGGTTAACAATTATAACGGCGCATTTGACGTCAGGCATTAAAGGAATTACGTATCTGGAGGATTCCGATATCCGTGAAATCGATTGAGCGCGACTGCCTTTTAAGGCGTGTAAAAACGTGCTGATTTTAATCGAAACAGTTTCGTCTATTACATAAAAATAGATAAGTATATTTGTTTATTTCCGTTCGTTTAAGATGAAAATAGCACGGCAATAATGATTACATCTTTTTTCTGTCTGTTTGTCAAGCCGAGGAAAAAATCTAAGGAATTCGCAACACGGAGGGCTTTTATCTGTCGGTGTGTATCTTTCAATCGGGCAAACGGAGTACGTAATAATAGCTCAGCGCGCAAGGAGATCGTTTCTCTTTTCTGAATTACCCTGTATGCACGCCCTTTCTGTGCACGGTGAAAGAGGGGTAGAAAGAGAGGAGAACGATGGGTGAGAAAGAGAAAAAGGGACGAAACGCGGAGAGAGGAGTAGGAGCAAGAGGCAAACCGTACGGCCGTAAGAGATAACAATGGGCCATTTGTTAGATGGTCCAACCCTTAGACGCGCAGCCTACAATGGACACTATTATCAACTATCTATTGAGAACTCTGTTGAACCTGTTGCACGACGGATCTGGAAACGATCTCGGATTAACGGCACGACGGCCAGGTCGCCTCTTGTTACTTTTCAATACGTCCAACAGTGTTCCTTATTTCAGAGAATATATTTATGAAGTACTTAAACTCGATAAGTATCGTTTTGCCTTATCTCGTCAAATTCGTTCTTACGTTCTGCCATATGTATAACGATACATGTGTCACGACTTGTTACGACAAGTTTATGGGTTGTTCACGTTAAGTATGGTCCTGTTTAACACTAGATTGTCCGAGTAAGTCATTNTTCTTAATTTCTGCCATATGTATAACGATACATGTGTCACGACTTGTTACGACAAGTTTATGGCTTGTTCACGTTAAGTATGATCCTGTTTAACACTAGATTGTCCGAGTAAGTCATTAGAAAAATACAATTATTTATATAACGATACAATTTCTTAGAAATTTTTCTTATTGTTAACATTTACTAATGACCTGTTTTGTAACTGTAAATAAGGTACAAAAATATTAAAAATTAGTTTTAAATAAATTTCTTTACACATTAGTTGTACTTTCATGATGACGTCATTTTGACTGATTTTGGGCAATGTAGATATATACCAAGTTTCAGTATTTCCAGTGTTAAACTGTTTGAGCAAACCCATTAAATTAATATAATATATATAAATATTTTATTCAGTGATCCTCTCACGGTTTATAGCATATATATAGCACGATGTATCTTACATTCTTCATCGACCCCGAAATATTAACGCCGGGTATTTTATTATAAACTATTTTTTGCTCTAATTTCAGGGGACGTTCGTAAATTCGCGAAATCGTCTTTTGCACGATTTGATAAAAACAAATACAAATTGTTTTCATGTTCGAATCCATCGGAGATGAGATTACACGTTGCGGTTTCTAAGACCACATGTCTTACATGTGAAAACGTGTAAAGAAAGATATCCGGCGCGTCTGTGTACTTTTCACCACTTGCGCTTGTTTGTAGAAAGTTTCCAGCCGATATCCGTTGTCTATGTTTCTCGGCGAAGATCGATTGCGTCGCGATAGACGACTGCTACCCGTTTCCAATCGCGAAGCGCGAAAAGAAAAATGTATTGCGGGCTGACCGACCGCAAGCGTCGGAGTGTAAAATCGTCCGTGTCTCGTGTATATCGGGACGGTACTTAACAAGCCGGGCTTTGTAACGGGTCAGGCCATGGAAATCTGACCGAACGTTCGACGAGAAGAATATCATATTGATCTAAGAAATATATGATAAAATACCCGAATAATAGAAATCTCGTTTTTCATTTAGTCGCTGTGACAGAATCATAATTAAATATTGTTTCGAGTATCGTTCCTATTACGTTCGGATGTTCCGACCAGGCACCTTGCGCGAGATGATTTAAGAATAGTCAAGAGACGCCGATAAGTCAATGACAGAGCCGGTGTCAAACGCGGGGAACAAAGTCCAAATTGCAACACAGTGCGTGTCTTTTTTTGCCGAATGCAAGGATAGAGGAGAGCGGAGAAGCCGAGCAGGCGGAGGAGGAGGAGGAGGAGGAGGAGGAGGGGAATAGGAGATGAAGCACGAAAGAGAATGGAAGAAGAAACGAAGAGGACCCCGTTCCAAAGACGCTTAAAAACTGGTTCCTTCCACCCATTTCTTTTCACCTTATTTGCTAATCCGAATTCTGATTTCCATAAATCCGCGTGTACGATATTCGACCGCGAGATCGATGTCGACTGGTAGACCGTAAAATACAGTCTGCCAACGACTATCTTTGATTCAACAGACGTTCACGCGGGCCGCCTGTCTAACATAATTTCGGTAACTCCGATTTGCAGATCAAGATCCACGATTGGCACCGAGCACAGTCGAGAAGATATTTTTCTTATCTCCAATATTCAATGACACGGCTCGACGACGAAGTACCAATCAAATAATCCGAATATAATTAAACAGTCATCGTGGAATCAGCGTATATTTACAATTAAAATTCGCGAATTGATGAGATCATATAAATCTCGGCTATATAAATGAAAAACAAGGTGAGATCGAATATATAAGAAAATAGCAAAACATTTTGCATCGTTATTAATCAGAGCTGTTTCTCTATCTAGAGTAGCACCGAAGAGGTAATAATTTATGAGATCATATAAATCTCAGATATATAAATGAAAAAAAAAGGTAAGTCCGGAAAGAGTATATAAGAAAATAGCAAAGCATTTTGCATCGTTATTAATCAGACCTATCTCTCTCTCTCTATCTAGAGTAGCGGCGGAGAGGTAATATCGGTGACCCGCGAATCGTTGTGCACGGACCCTTATCCCCAAACGTATCGGGACCCCTTAAAAGATAGAGATCTTGCTCGCGGTCTCACGGCAAGAAGACGATGGGCTGCTGCTGTGGGCCCTTTTCTCATTGAGTCAGTCAGTCAGTCAGTCAGTTAGTTTGCCGCAGCAACGCGGCCCGTACGCACGTGTGTATACGCCGCGTCGTCGTCTTGTTGACTTTTAACGTCGCGCACGGCTGCGTTATCGACGGAGCCCCTGGACGAGCTGAGGGCCCGGAGCATCGGCGAAATTGGTCGTCGGTCAACCGGTCGCTCGTTCTCTCGATCGCGATCCCCGCTGACCGAGCACCGCGTACCTCGCCGGTACCTCCTCGGGTCGTGTCAGGCTCGTTAGATCGCGCGCGTGAGAACGTGCCCGTTCGTCTCGAGTCTCTCCCCGTGAAATCCCGAATTTCACGCGTCGAATCGTGCCGTGTCCGTACCCAAGACCACGGGATACACGCGGAAACGATACACACGTACAGGCTCGATCTCTCTCTGTCACGTTCTGCCCGTCCGTCGCTCGTACACACCGACACGCGATACGTGCACGCGCGTGAGAAACCGAGCGGAACGGCACCGCGAACGGCCGGAGAGAGACAGACCGGGTTTACGTGTAGCCCAGAAAGAAGGGGGGCTAGTCATAAACCGTGCAACACCTGGCGGCACGTCGTTAATTATGCAGTGGGCCGCAGCCGCCCTGGCCTCGGCGGCGATCGCTCTGCTCCTGGACACGGCGGCCGCGAGGCATCACCATCGCTCCGGCAATGGGCACAAACCGGACGGTGACATTTCTCTTTGGATCGACCAGCAACAGATCAAAATGTTCAGCGGTAAGCCACGCGTGATCCGCACGCAGATTTACTTGAACGTCTTTCGCGATTTTTCTCTTCTATCGTCTCTTCGCTCACGATCGATTTTTCGAGTACACCTTGGATCCTCGGAGACTGTGTCAGTTTAATGAAATATCGTTTTCAGGTATTTTTGTCATATCGGTTTGGAGGTCGACTTTCCTTTGTATTTGAATTGTTCTTTACATCGAGAACTTGTTCGCGTTTTGTCATTCCCGTATAGTTAAATGTCAATATTAGCGGAAAGAATCGACGCGAACTACTTGTGAATGATATATATGACACACGGATTTGCAATAGTCCTGTTCGTTTTCTGTTGAGTTTAGGGATCGAGATGGAGATATTCGCGATTACCGAAGGTAGGGTCTTGCCTTATCTGTTGGATCCGGAGTTCGAAAGCAAACTTCCGATTATCCCGAACGAGGTAACGTACGTGAATTTCACGTGGAAGTCCGGCGTTAAAAAGTACTACTATAATTTCTATCGATTGAAATCGTTCAACGAATCGATCCTGAAAACCCCGTACATCACGATCAAAAGGCAAGGACGAGTACCTAAGAGACCCAAGGGTAATTTGATATTTTGTATTTATCAACGAACTTATTTTACGATCGACGGAATTGACAGGAAGGAGAATCGATGTGAATCAAATGTATTCTGTCGCAGAGTTCAGCGTGCTATTGCCCTGCTCCGGTAATAATTCGGGGATCGCGCAATTGGGCATCGGTCTCATGATCCAAACCCGTAAGGGCAAAGCATTGACCGGGACACCTCTTCGGCTCAATCTGACAAAAGAATGCACCGTGCGCGGTGAGTGCGTGAATCGCGCCGACGACCATCATCCTACTACTCGCACTCACAGTTCTGTATCAGCAATAATTCATTGCCTAATTTACCATGCGCTTATCACCGGGAACAATCGAAATCTTCGATCGAGATTCGCGGGATCCGCGACTGACGATCGAACAAGAATTCCTGTTCGATCTCCGAGAGAATATAATGTAAGAATTATCGACGATTTCGATTGTTCTCTAGTTGCACAAAGCATGCCTTTGTATAATCGAATTTTTCACGAGGAAACTGTTCGATGCTTTTTATACGAGAGACGACGACGCGCGCCCGCGCGTCGCTATCTTGTAGATCGTAATTGATTAATTAACTTTTTCGGTCGTATGAACGCATGGCTTTGTTCTGGCTGGAAGATATCCTGAAATTTCTGTTAATGAAAGCTATCTTAAGTGACCGAGGCATTCCTTTAACGACGGTCACCGTATGCAATTGTGCTTATCTGCTTAAATTTGAGTAGGCGTAGCGGAAAATAATCGCTCAATGCTTCTTGTGTTTCTTCGCGATAAATGCCGATTGTCTGCGGTGCGGAACGCGATTTATATTCTTCTCATTCGCTTTGCTATTCCTATTCATACATATTATTTTCATTAACGTAATTATATTATTACTAAACGATACATTACGAATCACAATTTTATTTTATAATAACCCGAGGAATGTATATTCTTGAAATGGATATAATATTTTTTGTTACAGGACCTAATCCTGGGCCTTGTCCAGATGGGTACATGGGCCCGCCTCATTGTAAAAAAGCGTTATGTTACCCGAATTGCATGAATGGTGGTAACTGCACAGCTCCTGGTATTTGTTCATGCCCCCCAGGATTCCAAGGACCATATTGCGAAGGAGGTACTTCCGAATCAATAGAGATCAATTATAAAACAACAACTATTTTAATACTTGTAAAGTGACGCATCTCAGTATCACATTCGTCTACTGATTATTTATATAATTTTGGATATAGATATAGCGGTCTTACAGCCGACTTTAATAACGTTTGTCAGAGCTTCGTAGAACGGTGCTTGCTCCGCACCGTGATTTATACCGGTGTCATGATGCTCTTGTTCTTCGTCGCGGAATTTTTTAATCGTTTCCAGTATCTCCTCATCTATTTTTTCACCGCTTTCCATTAACGTTCGCAGTTGATCGTTGTAATGTTCCGTGATTACTGTCTCGACAGCAACGGTGCAAGCCATAGCTGCTTTCTCTCCCATGAGCGCCGTACCTGCTCCTAGTACGAATCCAGCGACGTTCCATATAGGCGTTAGGACGGTGGGCCTGACGCGGTATTTTCTAATCAATTCTTCGAACTTGGCACGATGCCCCTTCTCTTGGTCCCACATGTGTTGAATCGTTGGACCAACCGGTGTTCTACCTGTCTCATACATCCGCATTAGCTTGATGCTTCCAGTGTCTTTAAAACAGATTTGTACCTAAGACGGCCATCTGTCCAGCGTATATTCTATCGGCTCCTAGTTCTCCGGCATGATCTACTCTTATAATTGAGTCTAACAGTTCTCCTGGCTTCGTCGTTCTGGCAGCTGCCGATGTGCTAGCCAAACGAGTCCCGAGCTGCTTGACCCGTAACATTTCTTCAACAAACTTCAAAGCACTACTCTCGATACAAAGTTTCTCCTTTTTTCTTTTTTAAATATAACCATTATTTGTTTTAGGTATATGCGCGGAGAAATGTTTAAATGGTGGAAAGTGTGTACAGAAAGATACTTGTGAATGTCCAAAAGGATACTTTGGATTACGTTGCGAGTTTTGTAAGTAACCGACAATGTTTCACCCATTTGTATTTTATGCGTTTCTAAATTAGGATATTGTTTTCGCAGCAAAATGTGTAATACCCTGTTTAAACGGAGGGAAATGCAAAGGGAACAATGTGTGCAGATGCCCTGCCGGTTTCAAAGGTGATCATTGCGAGATTGGCAGAAGATCTCCGCAACGTTCGGCGTGTACGAGGGCATGTAGGAACGGTACTTGTCAGCCGGATAATACTTGTCTGTGCGAACCCGGTTGGTTTGGAAAGTTATGCAACAAGAATAAGCCGTGGGCTTGAAACTACAGGCATACTTTTCTCCGGTGGTATTAAATTTTCGACCAATTGGATTTTCCAATATGTTTTTAGACACGTGTTCATTTTTTATTATACGATTTGGTGAGTTTACGTATTTAAGAAAATCATTTCTTTCGACGTCAAAAGAAAATATACATCGATCAAAAGAACATTTATTTCAAGAATCCAATTGGTCGATACCACTCAACTAACGTATATAGTTAGTAATTTACCCCACCCCAGATGTGATATGTAAAGCTGCTTTACAACATTTTATACTATTAAATATTATTTTTAAATAATATACTTTTATATTGTTAGATTTATTGTAATGATTGTAAAAAATAAAAATGTATTTTCTCCCTCGTAATTCGTGCTCTGTGATCGATCCCGCGCGTCAAGCTGGTATCACACCTCTGAGGTGAACAAAAATTATACTCGTACCGTGATCGTGAGAATGCGTGAAAAATGAACGCGTAAATATCGCGTTGAAATGAAACGTCGCGCACCCACCTAACGTCGTCCGATGATCAAACGTGAAAATAACGAAACGCTCCGAGCGAGAGGTTTCAGGAGCGCAAGGGGTCTAGGTTAGCCTCGGCTCGGCGCACCGTCCCAGGAATGCCGCCGAGGTATACAGGAGTCACGCGTTTCAGGATCCAATAAGAACGTATATCGTTCGGACGCCATAACGCGTACCCCAGCGGTATCGGCCAATCGCGTTATTCCATACCCGTATACATGTATATGGTGTTCGTGTTTCCGTGGTCGCTGGCACATTTTCGCGGATTCTCACGGGAAATCGTTGACCGGCGAACGAGCATCGGTACGTTATTAGCACGTAAGCGATCGGCGAGGGCCCGGGCGATGCGCGGGCGTTGCGCATTCGCGAAATAAGGGCAATTTCGCATCGTCTGCTTGGAGTGCACCGCGCAGGCTCGCTTTAAATGGCCGCCTCGCTGCCGCGTTTGTTGTGGTGGAGATGGAGGGCCGCGTAGCCGATCGATACGGGCACTGCCGAAACTGGCCATGGTGTCTATGGCGGCTGTCGTGCGTGTTGTTGTGGCGCGGCGCGACGTACACGCGAGTTACGCCCGGTGAGAACCGAGGACCCGCGTCGATACCCTCTCGGCTTACGGTGCTGTGCGGGTGAGCGTTTGAAACTCGGTCGCGAGGATGACCGCGAGACGCGAGCGTAGGGCGTGGTGAGAGAGCGTAGCCGACGGCGGCCTCCTCCGCAGACGCGAAACCCTGAGCCCTCCCTGATCGGGTGACCACTCACGGGACACACAAGGTGCGTACGCAACTCGCGATTTTCACTGGGCCTGCTCCATGGCTCCGCGGTACCCGCGGTCATGAGCTTCGCGGCCCCGGAGGTGGTCTCTTTTGCGTGTGCCCTGCGCATTTTCATTGCCCCCCCAAGTGGTATCCGCCAAATAAACGCGCCGTGTGCGCGACTCGGCGCATCCTCTCTCTTCTCGTATCTCGCCGGTCTTATTAACACTCGTCGTCGTCGTCGTCGCCGCTGTCTCTCTCTCGCAAGCGATCGTTCTCGATCTGTCAAATTCGTTATCGCGAGATCTTGTACGCGCCGATCTTCCGTTGTCATGTACGCGCACGCCGGTTTACCGCGCGTTTCACGATTATCCCGCGCCTCCTCCGCACGGGTCGCGCCGCCGGCGACGTCTTCGCGCGCTCTCCCGCTCGTCACGAGGTTCCTTCGCTCGCGTTTCAACATGCGTGCGACTCCCGGCCGTGCACGCGGGAAACGTTTCGTCTTAGAATTCGATCATTTTTACTTCGGACCGTACGCGGTATCAACACGCTGATTTCTTATCTGCTTTTCGTTGTTACTTATCAACCAGTATGTTCCAATGCCACAGCCTTCCGCCACGAGGAAGCGATTACGCTACGGTTTTATTGTTTATTAGCATATCTGTACATTCGCGTTTATCAATTCGTACAGTGTACTAGTTTTATCTCTCGTTACAATGCAACAAATTATTGTATACACGAGCTTTTTATGCGTACAGCTCTGTGATTTGTATGTAAACGTCTTTAGTAAAAAAGTACATATCTACGAAGTTCGTATAAAATTGACGCATTGCTCCGTTGTATATTTATGAAGCTTATACCAGGAGAATTCTCTTGTTTCCAGGTGAAGGTGATGTAGAGGCAGGACCGAAGATAGGCGATCGACATCTGTTTCCACGGGCCACTGTAACATAGCAGAAGACAACACGGGTGACGAGGAGAAAAAGATGGTATCTCTGCCTAACGCGGAATCAGGCACAATGGACAGAATCTCAGATGACGACGATGACGAGCCGAGTAGCGAGTCGGAAACCTACGAGGATGGTGACCTCTTGTCGGCTGCTATGGATGATGACGTTACGGCCCAACTCGCCGCTGCAGGTTGGCAAATCAAACACGCTAATGGTGATTTCCATTTTTTTGCTTTTTCACCTATCCGGTTACTCGCATCCTAATCAGTTTCGTTTACAAGAGGAAAGTAACACGCAGGGTGCACCGATAATGTTAAATGGTTGATTGCCATACGTATAGGTACAAGAAACGAAGTAACTTATCAATCTTTTAAATAGTTTATAAGCTTCAGTTTGTTATTAACGATACGTAGTCTAGATTCTTGCAGAGGATAATTCGTACGATTCAAGGAGTCGTTCAATCTTTTAGATACAAGCGCCGTACGCTTACATTCTGTAACTCAGTAATATACGTATTATGTAATAACAGCTAGATCAATTAAAAGAGAAGCGAAGTAAACTCTGACTACCATAAACGTAAAGTCGCTCGGTTTAAATGTAAATAACAAGATGTTGTTAACTTTTCATTCGCTTCCATTGTGGCTAAATTACTCGAAGAGAAATGTCAATGAGTTAATTATTCTGATTTATAGTGCAGCATGAATCCTGTTTCTTTTTTATTTTTTTTTTATTTGATGCTTTAATAAAAGATGATAAATTTAAGAGCATTTTACATTGTTCGTGTGCTGTATTATTTGCTTCCTATTTATTTGATATTCAGTATATATGGAAACACTATTTTGTGTTAATTCTTATTTTTTGTTTTACGTATAATCGTTGCTTGTCCACGTTTATCATTTCTGTATGTGTTTATAAAATGTAGCTTTCACATTACTATATTCGTATGTTTGATACTTTTCCTGGAAATAATATACTGTTTTGTAGATATTAATTTTTTCGCTATCATCTAAGAAGACTTCAAGAGTATATGTTCTTTTTTTTAATAATTAAATTGATTTTTAAAGTAGAAGTTTTATGCGATATCGGGAAATGTAATATACTCTTGAACATGATGCACGTTTCACGTCATTACCGCTTTTGCATTTCAATGTATGTTGAGATATACATAGTGAAATGTCAGTAGAATATGTAATAGATGAACTCAATGATATTAGAGAAAGGTGTTTTATAAAAAGTCGGAGATACAAGTTCTCACAGCGCCTTGAATATTCTATTGACATCTCATTTGGTGTTGGATCGCGAAATTAGAAAACATACGTTTAATAATATGCACGTTTAGGCCCTGTCGGTGTGGCCGCAGCCGCAGCTATCGTGTCTGCGAAAAAGAGGAAACGGCCCCATAGCTTCGAAACGAATCCTAGCATCAGGAAGAGACAACAAAACCGACTTCTAAGAAAGCTTCGAGTACGTCCAATTTAATGTTACCAGATTTCATTTCGTACCCGTCGCCGTTTTCTATATCGATTTCACGCGTGTTTCGTTACAGCAAACCATAGATGAATTCGCAACGCGAGTTGGACAGCAAGCAGTAGTATTAGTAGCTACACCAGGGAAGCCAAACAGTAGTTATAAAGTATTCGGGGCGAAACCGTTGGAGGATGTAGTAAAAAATTTGAGGAATGTTATCATGGAGGAACTCGAGAACGCGCTCGCACAACAAGCTCCGCCACCAGTACAAGACGACCCATCGTTATACGAGCTACCGCCTCTGATCATAGACGGCATACCTACGCCCGTGGAGAAAATGACCCAGGCTCAATTGAGAGCGTTTATCCCTTTAATGTTAAAGTATTCTACAGGTAGGGGTAAACCCGGTTGGGGAAGAGACAGTACGCGGCCGCCGTGGTGGCCGAAGGAACTACCTTGGGCAAACGTGCGTATGGACGCGAGGACCGAAGACGAGAAGCAGAAGGTTTGTAAAAAAAAAGAAAAACTCCGAAACGATTTTTAACCATTAGTCAACTTGCGAGGAAAACGTTCTCACAATTATTGTAACGTCTGGTTGTACCGTTTTTAGATCTCCTGGACGCACGCGTTAAGGCAAATTGTAATAAACTGTTATAAATTTCATGGAAGAGAAGATCTTCTGCCCGCGTTCAACGAAGAGGACGACAAGTCGAACGTACTGATACAACAATCGACTCCTCATTCCTCGTCGCATCAGTCGCACTCGTCCAGCCAAGGCCAGGGCGGACAGTCGCAGCAGCAGCAACAGACGGTGGGAGTTGTTCGACTCAACAGCACGGATTCATCTAAGGGAAACTCTTCGCCAGCACAAATCATTGCCGCGTCTCCCACAACTCTTGCCACTGCCACTCAGGTGGGAGTGGATAGAGTGTAGAAACAAGAAAAGGAGCTAATTTGAACGAAGCAACATGATCGGAAAAATGCATCGAGACACGCTGTCTTCGACAGGACTCGATTCCACTGAAATTCGTAACTTGTATTTCGAGAGAGATCATAGTGCTTCTTTAAATTCTAATTGTACTACTAATAGAAGACAATTTGGATTTCGAGTTCGTTTGCACGTGACTTACGTTTACCTTCGTTTAGTTTCCCTTATTTGAGTTTGATTTTGATTTCTCGTTTTTTAAAATGTTACATTTCGTTATATCAAAATATATGTTTTGTTTCGAATTTTTCGAATTTCTTTCATTCTTTGAGAGATCGAAAATCGTTATCAATCGCGTTTCTGTATTTCAGATGACGGCTCAGTATCCAACGGCAGTCTTACAAACTATAACGAACCCTGATGGCAGTGTATCTATCATTCAAGTTGATCCTAGTAATCCAATAATCACGTTACCAGATGGTACCACCGCTCAGGTTCAAGGCGTCGCGACCGTAAGTCATTTATTCGTTACTCGGATCGGCACAAGCCTAAACGCGAGTTGAAACGATAAAATGAATGGTCTTTTTCTCAGATCCACACGAGTCAAGGAGAAGTACAAGCGCTCGCCGAAGTCGCGGGCGGTGCGGAAGGTACCAGCGTCGCCGTCGATCTGAACAGTGTTACAGAAGCGACGTTAGGTCAGGACGGTCAAATCATTCTGACAGGGGAAGACGGACACGGTAAAACAGTTTTCTATAGGCTCTGCACCGTCGCCGGCCAGGAGCTACTTGAACAGTGAATTCATTTTTACTGGCCCAGGACCCTTTGTTGTTTTGCATGCTGTCTGCTACGCTCCATTCAAGAAAAATACCCACGTGTTCTACTACTTTGTACAACGACAGTAGAATATCGATTAGTTGTTCTCTCTCTTTCTCCTTTTTTTTTTGGTACTGTACATAAACGCGGTTTCACTTCGGAGCTATGCACAGCTTTATTTTAATTTCGTCTTTAAGAATCCATGATAAATATAAGCAAAAACCGTCAGGGGTATCGCTCGGGACACAAAATTGTGTCCTACTAGTTTTACGAATTTATTTTACGTTTAATTGTCACGTGACAATAAAATGAAACTAGAGTGCAGAAACATCGCTCTCGATGCTGTATCGTTTTGTATGTGTTTGTGTACCGTGTAGGTAGACTATTCTATTCCCCAGATGACGATCATTACATTTTTTTTCAAGAAGATAGACAGTGAGAAAACGAAAAATTTAAAGAGCTGCATGTACAGTGATTGATTGTTATTTTATCGAGGAACAATAGAATCAATTTCGAGTCGACTATATCTATGTATTTAAGTGTTGCATGCGTAGTAGAAAGAGAAACGGAATAACGGAATAGAATTTGATAACGTTCGTAAGTATGTAAGCGGGGGGTAAAATCGATCGATTCACATGGATTCTTAAGATCTTAAATTTAACGAGAAAAATAAAGGAAGGTATTTCATGCTCATTAAATGAACCTGTCCCTGTTACTACAATTTATTACTTATCATTACTACCGCAAATTGGTTATTTACATTATTTAAAACGAAGAGAAATAAAATGCTGTACATAGAGTACTTTTTGTTGATGTTTTTATTATTTTATAGTTGTCGTACTATATTCAGGCCCTTGTTTAAGCTACTCGCGACCGCTACTATCTCATTTATTTAAATAAATTATTGTATTTCGAATTTTAAAAGAATTCGCGTTTTCTCTTTACTATCGACGTGTTCGCGTTTCAACTTTAGGGAATGGCTCAAACATACGTTGCTTGTTTGTTAATGCCTTATTCCGGGATTAGTACGAGTGAGTTACGTTTGCACATTAATGATACAGTTAAAAGGGTGTGTCAAAAGAGAATACCCGCTAAACGTGGAGTTATTTCGTTTGTAAAAATTGAGTTAGATGTTGAATACATAGTAAGTATGTTTCGTTTTCTTTAGCGCACCCTCTTGATCATTTTTCACGTGGTACAATAGAAATTATAATTCACCGTTTAAGTTTTAGAATATACCTATAGATAGTCTGTTAACTGTTTGACTGTATTGTAAACTGGTAGCACGAATGAATGCATTGCGAAATGTATTGTGAGAAACTGAAAGTAACGGAATCGTAGATTCTTGAATTGAGGTAACGCCCGTTGCGGGAAGTACAGGTACAGGATATATACGTACGCGCGTGTTTCACGCTTCGAGCAATAAGTTTCGTTCAGGGTTACAGATAAACCGATTGTACACCTAATACGAGTTTGGCAAGTGACATTTGCATAAACTTAACTGTTCGTAGTTAACACGGTAATTAGAAAGATCTGCGAGCCTGTTTCTCGGTTTTCCCAGTTTGCTATACAGAAATAGTGGCTGGTCTCTGGGGCAGAACACAGGACTGTTGCTTGTTTGTTTCAGGGTATCCTGTATCCGTATCGGGGGTGATAACGGTGCCGGTGTCGGCTAGTATGTATCAGACTATGGTTGCCAATATTCAGAGTGACGGTACGATGCAAGTAGTCACGCCGGTGGTTCAAGTGCCGAAAGTTGAGCCAGGGAACGGGGAGACTAGCATCGAGGCTGTCACTATTCAAGGGCATCCGATGACGATGATAAACGCGGCGGGCGAGCACCAGGTCCTTCAAGTGATATCGTTAAAGGACGCGAACGTCCTCACGAAAGCCATGCAGGCCGAGGTTGTCAAAGACGAGGACAGTCAACAGCAGCAAACCGTCTCTAGTCCAGAATAAACCTTTTACCAACCTAGTTAATAAACTAATTAAATGATAAGCTTTTACGTCGACACCAAAAATGCGACAGGTGCACATTAGCGGTGTTCACAGAGAGAGAAAGAGTGAGAGAATTTTAGAAATGAATACGTGTTATTAATATTTAAGGGAAAAATGGTCGTGTCTTTACTAAATCATTGTCTAGCGTGTCATCCAAGTTTGCGAGGAGCAAGTAGAAAACGAGCGAACAGAGGCGAACGACGAATATATGTTTGAAGAGCGAAGAAGATACGGGATTGAATGTTCGACGACTCATTGGGACTTGAATGTAATCATATTTGTATTCAAGATTCATCGTAGACAATTAGAAGTATTCACTTGTAATTCAATTTCTCGATGATAGTACTAATTTTTATTAGAGAGTACTACCTCGCACTAGCGGGGGTGAGCGCGAATAACGATGAATTCCGAAAGGGTATCATCGATGTTGTCTTATTATAGTATAACAGCAACGGCCTCCGGGAATTTTATCTCATTTTCGGAGGAACCGAACGTGGAAATATTTTTCGTCTAGTCTTATCTTACATATAACGTCGGGTACACCAAAGAGATATATGAGATTTGCGTTGCGATTATTTTCCGCGAATTATTCTCACGCGAACCGTATCGTTAACCGATACAGTACATAAAGCGATTTACGTTGACCTCGTGAAGCGGTATATCCCCGTTAATATTCGAATACGTTCGTAACGTATACGAATATTTATGGGAATTGCGAGTTTATTTGTCAGCGAATAATCAGATCATTTTGAACGGTAACGTTAGGATTTTCCACATTCGTAGAGAGAACCTTTTCACTGTTCATCGAAGATTAGTCGATGTAGATACTTATTTATCAAGGTTCCGATTTACGTCTAACGTCTAAGTTCATCGAATTCGGCCACCGAATTTAAAAAGAAAGAAAAGAACGTAGCCTATTTTTATGATAAACCGATACGTGTAAAAAAAATGAATTTTTCTTTCCTTACGATGTAACGCTACATATTTAATATACATCTAATGATCGACAGTAGTGATAAATGAGACAAGAAAAAAAAAAGAAGACAAGCATTTCTGACGGGTACAAATAGGCTGTAAGACATAATTTTTTGAAAAATAAGACATACGGATTTGAAGTCTCGATGCACATCCATATAAAAAAATTACTTTTATCGTGTCAGATACAAGACAAGCATTGTATTAGAAAATTATTTTTAAGCGACTCCGTAAAGAATACTATATGTATAATTCATAGTGATACGAAACCAAAGATTAAATTCTTTCGTTTCCATTCTGTTTTGCTTTGGCGGACGATACAGAATGTCGAAATGAAGAATACCCTTCATTGTTCTTCACTTCGAATTTTGGCTAATTACAAATCCATTTATTTCCGTTACCAGTGGACGAAAACGAGGGAAGTAACGAGAGAGAGAGAGAGAGAGAGAGAGAGAGAGAGATGTATCCCAATGCATTTAAATGCCAACTCACTTTTATACAATGTCTATATCTAAAGTTAGGAAGAATGTTATTTTTCTGTGCAATCTTGTTTCAATGTTGCGGTGTCCAGTTTTGTAAAGACGCGTGATCGACTTTCTAAGATCAATTCCTTCACCCTAATGATCTTTCTATATACTTTTTATTAACTTGTGTGTATTATATGTATATGTATTTCGAGTTTCTATTAGACGATTATAATTATCGAGTTTGCGGTACTTATTTAATTAACGTCTACTGGGGCATGTGTCTTTATCGATGAAGTTCCTGTAGTTCTGCGATACGCTTTCCTCTTCGGCAAGGGGAACGAAAGCATATGTCAGGAGCAGAGTCGTAACATTGAAACAACAAACTGCCTTCGACGTCAAGCACGAGAGATACCAGAAATAAAATAAAAAAAGGTTTTTATAACATTATTGAGGAAACTAGAAACTTAAAAATTATCAATGGAATAGTTCACGAAGGCTAGGTACTAATTGTTATATTGTTTTCTAAAGGGCCATCACGTAACGAAATGTAATATATTGATACTCCCATGTAAGACCATGTTGTACTTTTGATTTCTCTTCGTTTGTAACGAGTCACATAAATTAAGTTTAATGTCATTTGAAAAAAAAATGTAATACCACTTTAGATAATTATAGATGTACACGTACACGACTCTATCGCTGTGTATCTTACAACGTAACTTGTACATATCTGGTCGTTGTGTCACCTCTCCGCTTCGATTACTTTTCATGTAAAAAATAAGAGAAAAAATTGGGCAAGAAGAATCTAGAAACAACGCGAGGAGCCAACGGAGGTTGCGATTAAAATATAATGCGTACATATCATTTCGTTTTCTTAATCTAACGAATCTTACGAACGAGGGACAGCGGAACAATGAACAGTTGTATTCCTTTTCTTTTTCGATCACAAACATGTATTTTGTACGTGGAGAAGGTACGACGGTCGCGTTATAAATATTTATTTAAATGAATGTACAACACGTAACGATAAGAGGTATCATTTTACCTTGACTCAAAAATTGATTTTACAATTATCAACGAAAGTCTAATAGAAAGCACCTCCTACGCATAAATACTAAACTTTCTAACAGCTTAATGTATATCGTCGACCGATTGGAGAGCTAGTTCAGGTTTATCGTAACCTAGCTCTTCGAGCGTATTGATACCTAGTTCGTCCAGAGTGGGCTTGATCTCATTTAGAATATATGGATAGATCTCATTAACTTTAGAACCACACTTGTCCTTCACAGTTTCTAAAATCCTGACGGCCAAGGCGAAATCATTTACACGTCTGCAGGCCCTCATCGCCGCGCAGATGATGCTCGGATCAGGTACCAGATCCATGCCTGAGAAAACATAGGATTCACAGATAAGATAAGCAACACATTCGGTCATTTGGAAAATTAAAAGCAAGGTGAAATAAAAATTGTTCTTTGAATATAGAGATATAGCATGCGACCCAAATTAAAATCGTTACACCACAGAATGGTCCTACTAAATCATCGATGACTGACAGTCGATGTAAAAAGCGAAAACTGATTGAAAAATTGCTGACCAGCTAGCTTGTTAAAGACTTGACGAATTTCCCATCCATCAACGTCTGATCGACTCAGATATTGGACGTATCGATTGTTAAATTCCTCCTCGGATTCCACCGGACCATCGTGCGACGCACGGAGGCTCTGAGTCGCCGGTGCAGCACGCGGAATTATTGAATTCCTAACGATGCTGTTTACTTGTCTTCCCACAAATCGCAACATCGTTCACGAGATTTTCACGCGACAAGTAGAATTCACGGATGCTTGCGTAACTCCGACAACGAATGGAAGTTCGTAACAGATCAGCGATGGAACAGTGAGCCAGTGACGAGAGATTTCAGGAATTTTCCGCAGCGCCGCCAGTTGCGGAATAGTGATCTAATCAAAAAATACAGATGAAGGGAGGCAAAGATTTTAAAAGATTAGAATCTATACATATGGAAATGTATGATTGATACAATCTGATTAATAAATGAATTGAGAAATATTAGAGATTAATGGAAAGAAATTCATTTTTACGGTCCTTAGCCGAACGATCAATTCCACTTCTCCTCTTGGTAATG
>SHCU01000293.1:79650-89795 GCA_004307685.1 Ceratina australensis | reverse complement strand
CTTGTTGTATAGATAAGTAATTACTGATTCGATATATTATTGATTGAATTAAACTTGATTATTATCAAATTCATATATACATTAATTGAAAAAATGTCGAAGGAAAAAATGGTTAATAATTTTAATGCATTAATTTGCATGTAAGAAATTCATGGAAAAATTCTTCGAGTGCAAAGGGTTAAATTAGATGTAAATAAATGATATAAAATCAATATGTTAAGCATTTCGAGCTTACCAGATAGTATATAATGGTATACATACATATGTATACGTATGTGTGCGCGTACACGCACGGTATAATCTGTCATTTTTCATTCCATTGGTTTCATATTTCGGCATGAGTTTATTACGATCTAAACATTCTAAACGAATACCATAATAATCAGAATCGAAGGAACCCGATGTACATTTGACGATACTTTCTCCTCATAGGTAGCGTCATTATTCATACGGAAGGTGTTAATTGACGCACGCATGCACAACCTGTCTGTCTACGATGACAGGTTGGATACGAGTGACAATCACCCATCGTAAACCGCACGATAGATGGGCCTGGTAAATGCCGTTTACAGCTGGCCCTCCGTGAAAGCATTATACTTGACCGTTTTTTCTATGAATCTGGCCGGGATGCTCGCCCTCACTTTTACTCTTTTGTGGGCCGTACGATTCGAACGAGGTTTCGGCGATTATTTGAATCTCATCGCACCAGGTTAGCTCGTACTTGTAAATCAGAATGACAACGAACGGATACAACTTTCCTCCTGATACTCATTAACCCTCTGAGCGCTATGAACCTGTATAACCAGAACCAGTCTTTGCTTGACCCTTATAAAGAGCGTTTCTAAGCAGTGTTCAGTGACAACAAATTCTATATAATAATTTATAATTGTGTTCTTCATATTATTTCCAATTGATACCGAAAAATTAGTATCATTGCTACGTTCTCTATTTCGTCCTGAATACGTTGCTTTTTTAATCATGTAAATATCATTTGTAGTCTGGTTTTGATAAACGTTTTTCCAAATTCTTGTATATTTGTCAAATTCGGCCGGTTATCTTCGCATAGGCACTCATTTTTCGTCCGGCACTAAAAGGGTTAACGAGCAGATCACGACGAGCAGGTGACGGTCACGTGTGGACCGCGGTGATCATCCTCGCGGCGATTTTCTGTTCCCCCGCGTACTTTCTGGGTATAAAGTGCTGGCTGCTGCTGAGGCTGGAGCCGGCCAGAGGCGATTTGGAACACGACCAGCAAAGGATCGACGGAGCCGTCGATCCCCACGAGGCGAACCGGCTGTTGTTCCTCCACGTGGTCGCCTGCCTGCTCTCTGGATTCCTGATCGCGATCCTGAACGCGACGTATTTCGTTCTGTTGAGCGGATTCCAACAGAAGAGCAGGGGCGGATTGGCGGAAGCCATCGAGAAATACAGCAGCGATATCGCCGTGAAAATGAGAGTGGACGCTGTTCAAACGGAACTCGAATGCTGCGGCGATAACAGCTACGAGGACTGGTTCCATGTCCCGTGGCTGAAGATCTCCGTCGAGGGACCGGACGATTCGGAATTGGGTCCTCGGCTGGAAGGGCAGTGGGTATAATCGAACCAAGTGCCGTTTAGTATTATCACAGCCGACTGTAGACCTAGCCATGCTGAGAATAAAATGGCAACGTTGCAAGGACTCCGGCTTTTTTCAAATTGATTACAAACCACTTTGTAACATTGATTTCTTTAATATCTTACCTCTTCGTTACTCTTAAGACCGGTAGTCGAGGAGCGCGAAGAGGAATCTACGACGCCTGTAGACGTCCCATTTTCCTGTTGCTCCAACGACATCCCAAAACCCTGCGTTCATCACGATATCCTGAGTCCCAGTGCCGTTTACAATTACGATCCTAAGCATTTAACCATCGCGACTAAGGGGTGTAGATCGGAGATTATAAATCGGGCCGGAGTCATTAGGATATACCTGGCGGGATATCTCGCTCTGTTATCTTTATATCAGGTACAGATTCTCTAACGATTGTACTAGGTTGTCCCATAAGTTTCTTCCTATAAGTTTTTCAAACGAAATAAATTTATGGGATAATCCATTACATGCATTCGTGCATTGTTGTTTCACACACTTTTTTTTCGGATCGTATATTAATTTCGTTTTAAAACTTGAGAAGAAACTTATGGGACAACCTAATAGATTCAAATGACGTATGGTATATATCGTTTTCAGATGGTCTTGTCGGTCATGGCACGATTCCTACAAACTGCCCACAGTAACGAGTTATACCTAGGACCGCAGAAGACGAAATACCATGCTTGGATATTCTTCAAGCCGGATGATTTATCCAGTCGTAGAAGCAGCCATCCGCGCAGGAAACGATCGAGGAAAAAGTTACTTACCTCGTCTAGAAAAAATTCCGACCAAGAGGACGCGAGTACGCAACGTTACGATAACAGGAAAAGCAACGCGAAAGTTATGACGAAAATACGGTCGAAAATTTCGAACGTCAAATCGAAAAGTGTCCCTGCGATGCGGTCGGTTTTCTCTTCGAAAGACGCGCGAGGGAAGAAGAGAAGCGCGAAACGATTAGAAGAAGATATCGACGAGGAAGAAGAAAAGAAGCTTCTTCCGAACCGAGCAGTCAAATCGGAGGTCATAACGAACAAGGACCATCGATCGGTCTTCTCTTTGATATCGAACGACACGTCGATTAATTTACCTCCTCCCCCGCCACCACCGCCGTTCTCAATAGCTCTGGACGTAGAGAGCGAAGGAGAGCGAGAACGTGATCAAACGCCTATCGGTAAAAATGACCGTCCGTTGTTTTCGAGAATTGAGAACGCTGTCGACGACACGTTTAATCGGAATATAATAGCGAACCTGAACTCCGGTAGACGCGTGAAAGTGTTAGAAAGATTCGGCGCGATCTGGGCACGCGACGAACGAAATAAACGGTACAGAGAGAGCGGAGGAGCCGACGATTCCGACGGCAGTAGACGCAGCTGGAAATCCGCGTGTACGAAACGGAAAAGTCGTGAGAAATTCAGTTCTACAGATATGTACGACCGATTCCGCGGTACTCTGCAGCACACTTTGGCCAGAAGAGAAGCCGTCCGCGTTCGAAGGGAGTTTAAGAGCCCCGCGGTCGATAGGAG
The DNA here is from genome assembly GCA_004307685.1 of Ceratina australensis. Classification (NCBI taxonomy): domain Eukaryota; kingdom Metazoa; phylum Arthropoda; class Insecta; order Hymenoptera; family Apidae; genus Ceratina; species Ceratina australensis. Next base: position 86,645 of record SHCU01000293.1, on the reverse strand, counting down.
CTTGAACATCCGACGAAACAACGTTGTAGCGCGGTTGAAATGTAACAATGTCCCGCCGTCTTATCGTCTGTTGGCGAACGTCGAAGTTCAGAAGCGAACAAGCGTGCAAGCACCGCGGGCCGTGCCTCCCCCGGCGCCGCCTTTGCCGCCGCCGCCGAATCCGTGGACTCGAAACGCGAAGTGGGCTCGAGAGACAAAGGTGTTACCGCGGGAGCGACGACGACGACAATGCAGCATCTGCAATCGTCCTGTCCAACAAAGTCCGAGCTCTTCCGGCGGATCTCTCGTCGAGCCTCGTCAGGATATTCGATTGTTCCGCGATCCAGCTACGAGAACGCCGAGAGAGGATTACGCCGTTTGGGAGAGATCCGCTTTCGTCTCGAAACCGTTTCAGCACCGGTGACTGTCTGTAAAATAATTCTTATAGGAGTCGCTTAACGAACGAGTTGTAAAAACGTGTAAATATGCGGTGCTCACGAGAGCAGACCGTTGCGTTTATTTTATCATGGGAATAACTGTATTTAAATTACCTATTGTCTTCGTGAAATATGAAATATAGAAATTGTTTCCAGGATGCATAAACGTAGCCGGTACAATGCTTGATGGTTTATTTGCCGAGAAGTAAAATACACAGGCATTTATTATAATGGTACTGCCGAAGAATACTTCTTACGTCTCTGTAATACATCTAGCGACAATATGTATATCGGTACTAAAAAGAGAGAAGCTGATTTATTCTTTTGTTTAATCATCGCTTTTTTACAATTTTCTTCTTCGCGTATTTTGCCTGCTTCCTTCTCTCTCTCTCTCTATCTCTGCGATCCTCTCTCGCGAACCAACTTTGTTTCCTTAATAATTTTACTCTGCTCTACCGCTTCGTCTCGCTTAGTTTAAATATTCACGACTGCACTCTTTCTCGATATTCTCTCAATTTCTTCCCGTCTCGAAAGAAATCGAAACGCGGCCGGGACGAGTTCGTAGTCAAGAACAACAACGTGGAACTCGTTGCGCAACGTACCGGTCGTCTTCGTCTCGGCACCTTGCACTTCTGCACGGTGGTCCCAATTTTGTTTTAACATTGTTTCTTTTTTTTTTTTAATCGCAGTCATACATACTGCGGGATTATTGCGAACTCGTTTTCGGCATGCGTTGCACTCATCTCGTTACGCGAGAAAAGAAGAGTCGAAAGGGTAAAAAGAAAAGTTCAACGTGCGATTTCAATCCTCTTCTCAAATAGAATCTTCCAATTTCCAAATCTTACCGTCTTTTTTCTTTGTACAATTTTCATTTCATCGCCGGACAAATATTTTATATAGTAAAAAACTAAACTAAAAACAACGTTACCGAATCATAGACAAAAGACTTTTAGCGTAACATCAGTTTTACCAGCTTCCGGATTTTTCTTTTCTCAGTCCCCTATAATCGCAATTCATCGACACTGTTCTATTTGAATTTCTCCTCGTTCACTCGATGTCCCATTCACACCACTGGACCACTCTCCTTCCTAACCGCGGTTCACGTTCCCCCGTTAATTTTTCCTATTCGATCTATCTACGCGTCTATCTACTTATAATCTGCATGTATTCCTGTCCTCCTTTTATTTTTCCTCTATACACTTGTCTGTGACAATAAGTATTTAAAATGACGGGTACCGCCGCGTGAGACCCATCAACAGGTTCGATATGAGTTAGTTACTCGTCGAGAAACGAGGGACAAGGGTTTCTTTTTACTTTGTAAAATAGATACGTAATATAATTCCTCGAATAGGCGGTGATAAATAGTAACGACGAAATAACAATATAATATTGCTGGATCCCGTTATCATATAATATATATATTATAATATTTATATAACGATGTATTCCGCTCGCAAATAAGCCTCTTCTCGCAACTCTTTCTCTCTCTCATACACTCTCACTCTTTCTCGCGTATTTTCGTTTTCTATTTCTAAAGGACTACGTAAGAAGAGGGCTCACCGCGCTCTCGTTCCAACATACGTATATGCATATATATATATATATAGTATTTATATCTATTTATAATCGTTTGTATATCTCTCTTCGCCTCTCAAAGTAAATAATTACGATAGGCCTAACGATCTCGAGTTAACAATCACAATCGTCGTCATTATTTGTTTCTCTCATACATTTTCATTTGTCACCTCGTTCATTAAATATTTCCTCTCGCTCTCCCTTTCATTCTTCTTAGCACGTTCGTCCGGCGAAGCGTCCAAGGATTTTTATAAGCCAACTCTCTCTCTCTCTCTCTCTCTCGCTCACGTATCTCTACTGTCCTTAATTTGTCCGATGAAAACGGAAGCAAGCGTACAACAAGCGAAATCGAAAGGAGCTACGCGTAATATATTTCCTTTCTTCGTTTTGTTTGTGCTCGACTCCTGAACGCGGCGCACGACTCTCCAAAGGCGGTTTACCCATTACGATATTTTATACAATATCGACATAATGCATTGCGTATGTATATTTATATATATATATATATTTGTATATGTATGTATATTTATACGCAGTTATAACGTGTTAAATCGAAGAAAAAAGTTTACACGTACGATACGTAAATTACACGTGTAATAATCGAAAATCATCGTTTACTCGTCGCCTCTCTTAACGCGACGTTAGATACGACGTATCGTCCTCGTTCACCGATACGAGATCTACAAAAAGAACATCTGCGTCTCAAAATCTGTTCGCACCGCGTTACCGTTCACTCTCTCTTCCTTTCTCTCTTCGCTATGTATAGATATTACTTTTAATTTTGATACTACTTGGGCTTGGGAACGCTTCGGGGGTCTGGGGCCAACGTCAGCATGTCTCTCTTTCTCTCTCGTACTCTGTCTCGGTATGCGTTCTCTTAAAGCTAAAGAGGTAAGTGTAAAGTGATGCGAATACTGTTAAGGCTGACAGCTGCTTCGAGAAACGTTCCTTATCTTCGAGTAGAAATCCGCGCGGTAACCGCATCGCTTACCCTATTCTTTCGATTAATCCCTCGATGAAAAGTAGAAAGATCACGCGAGTAATTAAGAAGATAGAAATCGAATCGGATCCGTCGAGAGGAGCAGCGTTCGAACGTTTCGCAATTTGAATTTTACAAGTCTAAACTCCGGGTGAGCAATGAATTAACTCTATCGCTATTGCTTTCGTAAACGCAGTCGAGAGGAGCTGCGTTCGAACGTTTCACATTTTAATTTTACAAGTCTAAACTCCGGGTAAGCAATGAATTAACTCTATCGCTATTGCTCTCGTAAACGCGTGGGTAGCGCGCGTACATGTAACGAGGTACAAACGGCAAGGGATTAATAAATTATTGATCACAGTTACACTTTGCGGTTTTCGCTGGGAGCTACAAAAGGTCGTGCGCGATCGATAGAAACGCATGAGATAAAGGCGGAACCGCGGATCGCGAGCGATCCGGGATCAGACGAAAAGAACGACGCGGATACCGGGCGGATATCGTGAAAACGGAAACCGAAACGGCGGGGCGGGTGGGGATCCCACGATAAATTTACTCGTTCGTTCGTTCGTTCGCTCGTACGATACAAGTTTAGTAGAGGTACTTCGCTTCGTGTAAATACAATAATGTACAATCTTCTTCCTATCGTTATCTTCGTCTTGCTCCTCGTTCCCTATCTTATTTCGTGGTTACGTTTCGTCGAATTTTTGTTCTCTTTCTCTTGGAGTTGAACCTTACAGTGACAACCTCGGCGCGGCACGTCGAGCGTGCGCGGGGCTGCTAGAAACGGAATCGATCTACGCTCTACGGTGAGTCGAGAGATAAAACGATGAACAAAATTCTATCTACACATTTAAACACCTTCGTTCCGTTCTCTTCCTCATTCCCCCATCGTATCTTCCTCGTTGCCTCGCGGTTTATCGAATCCTCTTCCGCTTTGTCTCCCTTCCACCACCACCTCCTCTGTTCAACCCCTTCCTCGCTCTCCACCCTGCTCTCTGCGCGCGGTTTCCTACCTCTCCTTCGTCTTCCTCGACACCTCGTCGTCCTCTTCGTCGCCGCGTTCCCTTCCGGTTCCACGCGGATAACCGGATCCTATTCGCTGGCCGCCTCGTTCGACGCGGAGCGTGGTACGCGTCGAGAAAAATGATAAGCGGATAAACTCGACAGTTTTTATCGGGTTGAATCTAATCCTCCTTTTACTTCGTTTCTCAGGCTCCCTCGATCCGCACGATATTCACGCTCGCGATAATCTCGTATCATGAGAATGTACACCTTTGTTCGTCGGCATCCGGAAACTTCGTCGTCATTCGTAATCACGTACATAATTATAAGAACTCTAATCTAAACGCTAAGATGGTTAAAGACGTGCGCGTACAATGTTTGGAAACGTAAGGAACGTCCGGATCCCTCCGAGCCGGAGGGCACGCATCCCAATCGCTTTCTATTTCGCATGCGGAACGCGCGCATACACGTCTCCCGAAAGTATCGATTTACTGTACACGGAATACTCTCTCGCTCTCTCTCTTTTTTTTTGCTCTTGTTGGTCGTAAAACTCTAGAGTCGTGATAACAAATTACATGGTACGTATACGTATTTACCTACGGGGGCTCGCTGTGCGTATGTATCGTTCACGCGTGGCACTTCCACACGCTGTGCGATCTACGCTCTCTAAACTCTTTTTTAATCTCTGTACCGTCTGCGTGTACATTTATATCTCTGATTCGTGTCTATCATCTGTGTGTATATATATAATATATATATGTGTGTATGTGTATTTATTGCAAAATAGTCGAGGAGGTAATATATTGTAGTTGGGTAGAGGACTACAGCGTGTGTATGCTCCTACGATGTTCGTTTCCTCGTGTAAACGTTGCCAAAGTGCCACAACTCTAAACGAGTAGAGGAAGTTGAGGATACTATTTCTTACGAGCGTTACTTTTCTCGATGGTAAATCCGACCGAAGAGACAGTTGTGTCACTTTTGATACGACAGAATATGACTGCAAATTTTCATACAAAATTTCATCTTTCCTTTTCAGGAAAAAAGGACACGAAGCGAAATAGTGCCGAAGATATTTGAAGGATGTAGACTCGACGTTCTTTAAGAAACGTCTGGATTCGCATAAAAATCTGCAGCCTGATATATCGTCCTCCGCGCGATGAGTAATCTTTAACCCTTAGACAGGCGATACTCGATAAGGGCTAGACCTTGTTCTAATTTTAATAGTCTTCTTATATATTTTAGAAACTTGTTTTAGATAAATCGTTAAAAGTGTAAACGTTATATCACGAGAGGAAGAACTTGGGTAAACGTGCAATCGAGGCGAGAAATCATTTGTCACTTCCACGTCATCTTACTCTCACTCCCCTCGCTCGCTCTTAGGTCTCTCCTCTCGCTAACTCTCTTCAGACGGTTCGCTCGCCTTTTAGAAAACTCTAACCGGATCACTGAATTGACGCGACTGTCTAATGACCGTCTTCGTTTACGCGTACATATTTATTTGTTAATCAACTAATTAAGTACTCTCATCTATCAGTTTGTCTTAAATACTCTAATTCTTAGAGACGAAAACTTGCCCTCTCTTAAGGGTTAAAGATAGGGATTCGTAAGTATACGTTTGCTGGGAACTGAACGTAAATCAGAGAAGAACGAAACGAGTTGCGAACAAAAGAATTATTAACGAAAAATGTTACGTGCGATTTATTTCAGAATCAATTTACGAATGAAATTCGTTTTCGAAGGAAGCGAATAAATTGCAATTAAACATTCGATAAAATAGAACGGAACGATTAGATTTTTAGAAATTAGAGATGAGAAAGAAATCATGTCTCTTTTTTTTTGTCATCTTCGATGGTCAATTGAATCGTGATAAATAAAACAGGGATACGCGAGCACGAGTTGACGCGTCTATAATTGGTATTGGATTTTATTGTAAATATCGGAGTTACTGTTTTCATTGTTACTGTTTTTGTTGTTCTTGTTGTTGTTGTTGTTGTTATAGTGGTTGTGATATAGTGTCGATGGTTGTATTTTGGTGCTGTTGGTGGCCGACGGGGTGCAGGTGGTCGAGAGTGGCCTTACTTGAGTAGCTGATGGGCTCGCTCGTTGGCCACCTTTATCCTCGTCTCGTTCGATTCGCCCTGCGTGCCAAAAAAACAGACAAACGAAAAGATCGTAACTAAAAACTAAGCCGTGTATCAGTATCTTGTTATTGTCCACCTCGTTAACTTGTTTTAATCCGCGAATACGCTTCGCGTGCGTCGCGGTGCATCGCTCGTCGCCGCAAGTGTGCGTCATCGGATCGAAAGGAAACGAAATTATTATATTTTCTAACCGTGATCTCGAGTCGAATCGAAAACGAAATTATTATATTTTCTAACCTCGATGTCGAGTCGAATCGGAAACGAAAACCTCTACTAGAAAACAGAGCTCGTACAGTTTGACTCGACGACGGCGACGAGGAGCACGCGCATCGAACCCCGTGGGGTTTCATCCGGCAAATAAGATTCCAAAAGGGTCAGAATAAATGTTAATACGTAAAGTGTTTCATTTCTATCCCGCCGAACGATCTTGGCACGTTCCATGTTTAACCAATTCACTGCGTTCGACGTGTATACGCGTCAGTCTAAATCTCTTCCGATTAACATTGATAATCCGTTTAAACGTAAAGAGACTCGTGTGAAACAATCGATTATATTATTACATCGTTCACGTGAATTCTGTAGCTGTTAGAGTTTATTGAATTAATCTATAGCATTTAAAGTAGCCGATTTTTTATACAGGGTGTAAACCTACAGGTGTGTAATATTTTAGGATCATATTCTAAGGCCCAAAATCAAACGAAAATGAAGAGTGACAAAACTACGTTTGGGCCACCAATAACTGAATACCCCCTCAAAATTTGGCAAAAATTGCAAGTCAGCAGATCGGGTTGAAAATGTGCTCGGATAATCTCCTCGTATAATAGAACATTTACCCAGGGTTTCAGATTTCTCTACACATTAGATTCCGAGAGAGAATAATTT